>PVKC010046241.1:0-11272 GCA_004027635.1 Crocidura indochinensis
AAAAAAAAAAAAAAAAAAAAAAAAATCCAGAGCAAGCTCTGGGCACACATCTGCACATCTGACTGCAGTGATATCACACCTATTTGAGGTGCTCCCTGTGGCCACACACTTTAGTTGTGGTGCTCACATATGCTTGACTGCAGCGTGCCTGAGAAGAATCTATTATGACTTTGAATACTGTTCACAGCAGAATTGTGATCTCCGTGAGGTAGGGGGTAGGGGTCTTGGGGAAGCAGTCCTGAGGAAGCAATGAAGCCCTGGCAAGGGCGGCGTAACTCGACTGCTGAGCTCCCCCAGAGCCCATCTTTTGGCTGCTATACTTTTGCTCCGTCCCCCCACCAAATTCTGAAGGTTTAGTGCATCTCTTTGCTTTGTGAACATTTTAAGTAGGCATCATGGAAAATGGCATTCATGGTAGAGCAAAATTTACCTCAGTTCTTGATAATTTTCCTGAGAACTGTTCCACTTTACCACAGAGATGTTGAGTCTCTGGAAGAAGAGCAGAGTTGATATCTTCTACTATCAACATCTTTGTAGTCTCAAAGCACTTTCTCCACCTCCACCTCCACCCCTGGGAAAAGCACAAAGCACACAGTCCCCCACTACCACAAATTGTGCAGTTAAGTTTCCCACATTTGGGGAAATCGCAGGAGTCAGCATACCCAAAAAGCAATGAGTAAGCCTTGCTCTGGAAAATCATGCTCATGATCATGGTGTTTCCTCTGCCAGGTAAGTATTCAAAGCTTTCTAAAAAGCTTATAGATAGGAGAAAAATCAAATGAAAAAATAAAAATATGGGGCCAAAGAGATAGCAGGGAAGTAGGGATTTGCGTTGCATGCAGAAGGGCAGTGATTCGAATTCTGGCATCCATATGGTCCCCCGAGTCTGCCAGGAGCAATTTCTGAGCGTAGAGCCAGGAGTAACCCCTGAGCGCTGCTGGGTGTGACCCCAAAACAAAACAAAATGGAACAAAAACATCAAAATGAACTCCTTCCATCTAGTCCTCTGGAAAGAAATGGTCCCTTCAAGACTTGGTCTTTCAAATTGGGATCATCCTGGGCACATAATTTAAAAGTTAAAAGCCTATATTAAAACTTATGTTTATAGTTAAGGTAATGTGTTTACAATGGTGTTAGAACTTATAAAAACCTCTAAAGTTTAGAGCAAATTAATACATTTACTTTTGTCTTTTGGGTAGATTTTTTGCCCTTTTTCTTTTGGGTAGCATATTGGTACTCAGGTTTAGCTGCTCTCCTTGAAAGAGATAAAAGTTAGGGAGGGGCTGGAGGCGATAGCACAGTGGTAGGGCATTTGCCTTGCACAAGGCTGACCCAGGACAGACCTGGGTTTCATCCCTGGTATCCCATATGGAAAAAAAAAAAGTCAGTTGTTTATTACAAGGGTACCTGATTTTTATTTCCGACATGTTCCATGTAAAATCAACAAACCTTAGCCCCTTCCATAGCTCCAATTATTCCATCTATGCCAGGGGCTCCCAGTTCTGTATTTTTTCTCAGCTCTTTTGTGTGACCCAAATAACCAATGGATAGTTAACAGTTCCAATTTTGCCCAATACGTTTCTCTCATCTTTCATTTATCACCCAGTGAATGATCTTAGTTTATATCTAGTTTCTAAAGCCAGCAATCTGTGACCCATCTCTGTCCGTCATCTCACACATTTAAAGATCAAGTTTTAGTGCCAGAGATGTAAGTCAGTGATCAAATACATAGGCAAGACCTGAGGTTCAGCCCCAACACAACTCCCTCCAATGGATAACATGGAGGTACTGCTGAAAATTGAATCAAGGGTCTCACAAGGCATGACAAGTTCTCTACCTGAGTCACAGACCCTGCCCCCTCCGCCACTATTATTTTTTAATTACTGCAAAAAACTTCTCAGTAACTTTCTAACCTTTGATCCCTCTTAAAGGTCCAATCTACACATTATAGTTAATCATCTTATTTTTGAAAATTAAAACAATGTTGGTATATTTTTCTAATCACCTCTTTTGTGCCAAAAGGGGTATTGCTTGAAAGGGCGTGCAGTTCTGGAGATGAACTAAGAACATGGCATGCTCCTTTCTTTTGAACTGTCTCCCAGGGTCCTAGGATGATCATTCTGATAAACAAATATAATCTCATCATGCTATTGCTATAAGTAATATATCAATAAGAAGGGGACTGCATATAGTGTGTCTACTGTCTTCAGAATTATGTTTAAATTTTTCACCCTGGATTTATACAATTTTAATGATCTGCCATTATTTACTTTCATAGCTTCATCTCCATGTACCCACAATTTTTCCCACCACACCTTGTTGTAGCTACAGTTGACTGAATTCTGTGTGCTGTTATTTTCTAGTCTTCACCTATGCTGCATACAGTCCTTGGAACATAGCCTTGTCCGTAAAACCTGATACTGGTTATCAACAACTCTGAGTCTCAGGTCTCAGTGTAAATACTGTGTCCCCTAGGAGCCTGCCCAGCCTGACGCCTGCCCTACACCAAGTGAGATGCCCTCCCCTAATCCTCAAACACTTCATACTTAGTCTGTATTTAATCTTTTGTCTAAGATTCCCTCCTGGATTATTGTTCTGAAATAAATACAATATGTAGTTTACTTTTCTTTTGGGGAGGGTGAAAGGAGAAGATGGGCTATACCTAGCTGTTTATTCCTGGGCCTAGGCATAGGGGTCACTCCTGGCAGCACTTGGGGGAATTATATGCGGTGCCAGGGATCAACCCTGAGTTGGCCCAGTGCCTGGCAAGTTCCTTGCCTGCTGCACTATACTTCTGGCCCCAATCTTGTTTACTTTTATATCTCTTATAAAGTGATTTTTGTAAAGGTCTTATAAAATCTAGTAAAGATCTGGAACTTGTAAACTCTCAATGAACATTTGTTGGACTAATGAAATGTCAGATGTCTGTATGCTTCTAGATACTAGACCATTTACAAATAAAGTTCGAGTTGTTCTGTTTGGAATAATAAGAGAGAATTGAGACTGGAAGTTGGTGGAGTGACTAGCCAAGATTAAACTGGCTCCAGAATCTACTTTTTTCTAACCAGTCTAAGGTATATGATTTATAAAAACAAAAGTCTCTAATTCCTCATACTGATAAAGCAACTTTAGCCTCAAAATGGGCTATAAACCAGGCAAAGTGAATTTCCTATTCTTTTCCTTGCTGGAGCATTCTTCTAGGGATTAGATGGTGTTAACCTTAGATTCCAAAAAAACAGAGATTAGAGAAGATGAAGATTAGTTTTGGAGAACAATGCAGGGACATGCGTTTTGGGATGAATAGATTAAATAGTTGGAATATTTTTATGGGAATATGCCAGAAACAGAGGTGAACAAGGAACAATGCCCCTGCTTATATAGAAGGGAAGAGTCAGACAACATGCAAATAAATCAACAAGATAAAATCAGAGAGCAACAAATGCAATGATGTCAAAACCAGGTTATGAGATAGAGAGTGGGGGTAGGAATGTGGCTGCTTACTGGAGGGGCCTCTGGAGAGACTTCTCTAAAGTGACATTGGAGCTGAGAACTGAATGGTGAAAAGAAGGGAGGCATGTAAAGAGACGGGGCATCATCTTGTTTTAGGGAATAGCAAGTGCAAGGAATAAATTTGCAAGTTCAAGGAACAGAAGAAAGCAATATGAGTGATGAGGGCCAGGTTGTAGTTAGAAGTAGGGAAGTGGGTTGGGGCTGATTGAGCAAGGCCTGTTAGCCTGAGCGGGGGAGTTTGGGTTTAATAATCAGTGCTCTGGGAAGCCACTGGGGCTTCTAAGCAACTGATTGACTTCACCTAAATTGAATTTATAGGCTGAGGGAGAAGGATTTCAAAGTGAAGAGAAAAAAAAAAAAACCAACATTTTTAAATCTTTTTTTTTCTTCAATGAAAACCATATGTTTGTGCTGTTCAGTTTTTTAGTAGTTTGAATGAATTGACACACTGAAATGCATTTATCACCTGTAATTTCCTTATTTGAAGGAGAGCTTAGTTGAAAAAGATATTTACTTAGTGATTCTAGGTAAAGAATGAACATTTCCTGCACATTTAAATTTTTTTTCACTATTCATACCCAATGGGAAATTAGAAAGTAATTTTGCTTAAGAGCTAAAATTAAAGTAATTACTAATTTTAACCTGTTCTACTCCCATGTGGCTATCACAATTAAAATCAGAACTTTTAACAGTGACATCCAACTAGAATTCAGAGTTTAATAACCTTTCATTCTAGACCTTTAAGAGAATAGCTGAAATTTTGCAAATCTTCTCTGTTTAATTGCAATTTACAGTTTTTCTAGCGAACCACGCAGATTAAAGGGGAATTGAATCTGAGAGCAATTAAAAGTTATTTGGACATCATTCTTCCTTGGAAAGGCTGTTTCTACAGTGTCTGTTAATTGTGGTAGAGCAGGGTTTTTTTTTTCTATAGTTCAGAAACTTTTTGTGTTTCTTTGTAAAAATAAAAATGTAATA
This sequence comes from Crocidura indochinensis, assembly GCA_004027635.1. NCBI lineage: Eukaryota > Metazoa > Chordata > Mammalia > Eulipotyphla > Soricidae > Crocidura > Crocidura indochinensis. The sequence goes on from PVKC010046241.1 coordinate 4,489, forward strand.
TATTGTAGTACTGAAAAAAATCTTTCCACTCCTGGGAACTTAAAGCATTTCACTGATGTTTTCTCACTAGTCCTCATCATTTCTCCAAGGCAAGTAGATAGAAAATGTTATATACACTCAATAGATGAGGGAGCAAAGCCAAGAGAAATGAATGAACATGCCCAAGGTCATATAATACGTCAGTGGCAGAGGAGGGATGAAGCTCAGGTCTTCTAATTCCCAGGGATTTGGCATTTTGTAATGTAGGGCAAGATACCAAACTAGTTCTTGTTTGGTTTGGTACATTTGAGTCCCCATGTATACAATTACAGAGAACTAATAAGACATCTGTTTTAGGGTATGTCTCTATGCTCATTGTTTACATTGGCAATGACTCTTACCTGCTATTTTTAAACGAATACGTGGGGAGTTAACATTTCAGTAAAATTGTTTGTAGTGATAATACAGTGGGTTAGGCTCTTGCCTTGCATGATGTTGACCTGGATTCAATCCCCAGTACAATTTATGGTCCCTAAAGCCCCATCTGAATGCAGAGCCAGGAATAAAACCTGAGTACCATTGAATTAGTCCCCCCAAAATTCAATAAGATTAAAATATTAATTTCACATAATGCACATAGGCTATATAGGAACCTATATTTGCAACAGGGACTTGATTGTTCTGCTTAAAATTTGATTTGTTGCCTGCTATTTAAGAAAATAGAAAAATAAAAATAATTTACACAAATTTCATTGTATTATGGAATATGTTCCTCTATAATAGAATATTTGAAACCTCTGAGCTTCTATAAAAAGCTATTTATTTAACCTTCAGTTCTTAGGTTTTAAAGTGTGTACATATCTTTTCATATCAGTATATGAGAAGTATATTAATATATGCATCAATATGTATTTTTTCCTTCCCCACTCCCTTCCTTTCATTATTGATGCAGTGACCAGAGGTCACACAGTCTGGCTATAGTGCTTTCACATTTAGTGGTGGGGGTCCTGGGAACTGACATAGGTTTGATGCTCACACAGGCAGCTGCATATTAGTGTTTTTCCCCCTTCTTTTATCTCTCCCACATCTGACTCTTCTTTGTAAAAAAAATATTCAAAACTCAAAAAATAGCAAGACTAATACAGCAAATCATTATATGATCACATCAAGGACCACTTGATTAGGACCAAAGTAGGACCACTCTAATTAGAAGTGCACATAATTATAATCACAGAATTGCAGATTTTTGTAACCTTTATTTCATTTGTCTCTATTGGGGAGGGGAAGGCTCTCCACTCAGGAGTTACTCCTGGCTCTACACTCATTAATTACTCCTAGCAAGCTCAGGGGACCATATATTTATGCGGGGTATCAAACCCAGGTCGACCACATGCAAGGCAAATGCCCTTTCCATTGCCTTATTGCTCCGGCCCCAGTTTGTCTCTATTTTTGTATTGGATGAGCTTTCTCTGTTTATTTCAGACACTAAGTTATCTTACTCCTATGAATATTTAAAACTAAGAAACTTTAAAGCATTTATTTATTTTCATTTTGGGAGTCACAAAGTTTGCTTGGGATCACAGGTGCTGTGAATTGATTGTATCATGGTCTTCCACTTGCAAGGCTTGTAGCTCTAGCTCTTTTAGTTATAGCTCTAGTCCTAAAATGAATAACTTTAAATCATAGTCATAATACTACGATCACATAAAAATTCATTTTTAATTAAAATTATAAAATAAAGGACCCGGAGAGATAGCATAGCGGTGTTTGCCTTGCAAGCAGCTAATCCAGGACCAAAGGTGATTGGTTCGAATCCCTCCCGGTGTCCCATATGGTCCCCCGTGCCTGCCAGGAGCTATTTCTGAGCAGACAGCCAGAAGTAACCCCTGAGTACCGCTGGGTGTGGCCCGAAAAAACAAATAAAAAAATTATGAAATAAAATTTTTCTGTATTATCTAAAATTCATGATAAATTTTCTCAGATTGTTAAAAAATTAACTCCTCAAAATTGGTATCTTTATATCAGAATCTAAAAGTGCATTTGTTGGGGCCCGGGAGATAGCATGGAGGTAAGGCGTTTGCCTTTCATGCAAAAGGTCATCGGTTCGTATCCTGGTGCCCCATATGGTCCCCCGTGCCTGCCAGGAGCAATTTCTGAGCATGGAGCCAGGAGTAACCCCTGAGCACTGCCAGGTGTGACCCAAAAACAAAAAAAGTGCATTTGTTGTTGAATCAGCCTTAAAATGTCTAGCTCCCCCTACTCCTTTTCCTCCACCTACTGCTGTTGACTAGTTGCACTAGCCAGGTAACATATATTGAAGAATGTTTAACATTTTGAAGCTATTTATTTGCTTCTTTGTGATTGTAACATTGAACCTATTCTCAACCTCTCATATTTATTTAATTGTAAGTTAAACTAGAGACTTTATCATATTCAATTTTAATTTGGGAGGGTAGAGGAAGGAGTTGGGCCACATCTGACAGTGCTGAGGGTTTATTTCTGGCTCTACAGTCAGGAATTACTTTTGGCAGAGGTCAGGAACAATATGAAATGCCAAGAAGGTAAGTAGGACAAGTGCAAGGGAAACATCTTACCCACTGAGCTTTCTCTCTGGCCCCAAGATTAATTAATTAAAATTGTTGCTGCAAGAACACGTTGCAAGAGGGTTGAAGAGATATTGCTGCAGGTAGGGTGCTTGCCTTGCATGTGGCCAACATGGGTTTGATCCCCAGCATCCCATATGGTCCCCTGAGCACCATTAGGAGTAATTCCTGAGAGTAGAGCCAGGGATAACCATGTGTAGCTCTCCTCCGCCAAAAAAAGAACACTTCACAAGAAGTACTATGAATCCTCTTACATCACATGAGGTCCACAATGTCTGTTCCACAGTTCTTGATGCTGAGAGTGTCACAGAGGCCTTGTCACAGACAAACTGATCTCTCTGAAAAAAGTTATCCATCAATCTTTCAAGTCGCATTGGCACTAATTTTGTTTTGTTTTGTTTTTTTGTTTTTGGGCCACACCCGGTGATGCTCAGGGGTTACTCCTGGCTATTTGCTCAGAAGTCGCTCCTGGCAGGCACGGGGGACCATATGGGGAACCGGGGGATCGAACCGCGGTCCGTCCTAGGTTAGTGCAGGCAAGGCAGGCACCTTACCTGCAGCGCCACCACCCGGCCCCCATCATTGGCAATTATTGATGATGTTTGTATCAATTATTTCAAGTTTCAAATAATTATTTCCTTTATTAATTTCTTCCCCATTTACTAGCTGAAGTTATACTATAAAGAACTTTTTCTTTTTTTAGGACCCGGGAGATAGCATGGAGGTAAGGCGTTTGCCTTTCATGCAAAAGGTCATTGGTTCAAATCCCAGTGCCCCATATGGTCCCCCGTGCCTGCCAGGAGCAATTTCTGAGCATGGAGCCACGAGTAATCCCTGAGCACTGCCGGGTGTGACCCCCCCCAAAAAAAAAAGAACTTTTTCTTTTCATTAAGACTTTTAATTTAAGGAGAGAATAACTTACTCCTTTACTTTTATTTGAAAAGGGGTTGGTATCTTAGTTTGATTCATTGCTGTGGATATTGGTTAATTGAGTTCATGATTCATAGTTTTATTTCAAAGTGTAAACAGTGAAAAATTATTACACAGGCGGAGTACTTCTATGTAATAAGTTTGGGAGGAAATGATGGAACAGCATAGATCCCTTTCTCTTGCAACACCCATTTGTCTCTCTTCTTTTTTCTTTATTCTTTTTCTTTTCTTTTCTTTTTTTGTCATACCCTGTAGTGCTCAGGGTTACTCCTATCTCTGTGCTCAGGTATCACTCCATACCAATCATCTGTGTTCAAGACAAGCACTTTAGCCTGTTACTATCACTCTGTTGTCTGAAACTATTTTGTACCCCACCTAGTCCTTTACTGGAATGTATAAGTTGTCAAATCCAAATAGGGAAAGGGGCGGGAGTTCAGATAGAAACAAGAGGAGAAGAACTGTGACTCACAGCATCCTGGGTAAAAAGAAATATAAATAGGCATTTATCGGTATTTCAAAGGAACCAAAAAAAAAATACTTTACACCATTTTTGCCTTAAAGGAAATGAACCAAGAAGAGAATTTTTTTTATATTTATGTTTAAGGCTTATATTATTTAGCTATTTTAGTCTTTTGGCAAATAATTGTGTAATTGTAAGGGGAGTAAAAATGGGGAGATGCTAATGATCAGGACTACTCAATGCCCAAATCTTTCCCATTGTACATGAGAACAAAATCACTGTGGACAAATAACTTTATAAACTTGTAAACCAACCTGGATTACACTTTTGATTTACCCAGGAGCCTAGAGGGTTTATGGGATACTCACCTTCACAAGGAACCAGTGCCTGTTTATGCAACTACTACAGGCCTAACTGGTTAGATGGCTTCTTTCTAATAACAGCTCTTTATTCAACAACAATACAGTTTTTATTGTGTGTGTCAGAAATAATTTTATTCTTTGCTTGTGTACCAAATGAGGCTGGGAAACTAGCTTTAGCAATGAAATTTATAACATTTGTACAAATTTATAGAAATTTGTACAAATTTGTAACATTTTAGTATCATAATTTTATACATGTAAAATAAAGAGGTAAGTTAGACTGGGGATGTAGCTAAATAGTAAATAAAGTATATGGTTTACATGATTCAGGCTCAAATTTGATTCTCAACACCATCAAAAAGAAACAAACCGAACACTTTTTTTAAAGATAAGGTATGGGACCAGGCGGTGGCGCTGAAGGTAAGGTGCCTGCGCTAACCTAGGACGGACCGTGGTTCGATCCCCCGGTTCCCCATATGGTCCCCCATGCCTGCCAGGAGCGACTTCTGAGCGAATAGCCAGGAGTAACCCCTGAGTGTCACGGGTGTGGCCCCCCCCCCCAAAAAAAGATAAGGTAATGTTGGTCTCCCAAGCAGTGCTTGGGGGCCTATTGGTCAATTCTAGTGATTCTCGGCTACCCAGGTTGATGGCTCCATGAAAGGACCTGAGGAAAGTTGGGGCAAGGAATACCAGGGTTGCTCAGGGTCACCCTCCATGCTCACCCACCAGGTTACACATATTGATGTCCAGTGGACTATGTGGTGCTAAGGTTTAAACAGAGGCTGGCTAAAAAAACCAAGACATGTATCTTAACTCTTGTACTATGTCTCCTGCCTCACTAGTATTTTTATATGGTCGAAATTTCATGTTGAAATCAGACCTCAGATGAAAAGTGCTTTGCTTTTCATTCACCTACTTGCAATAATTATCAGTTTCTCAAGGTGTAAAACTTTTTCTATCCTGCCAAGTTACACATCTTAAAAATTAAATCTTATGATACAATCTTCCGTTTCCCAAAGAGAAGTGATTTTAGGAACAGAGATCTTAATCTCTTTAAAGTTAGAAGCAATAAAATACGAGACCTTTGATAGATAAGCTTAAATGGTATCTTTTTCCAAAAAATTAAAAAAAGACAGTATTCTAACAAATTAGTAGTAGTCCTTGCTAGGACAGTATGGAAAAGTTAAACTTGGTAAGTTTCAACAAAGAATTCTGAAAGATTAAGTGAAAATTGATTCCCATTGGAATCATGTCACTATTTCTCATTGAGTATTATATATATATATATATATATATATATATATATATATATATATATATATATATATGGATGAAATATGAGAAGGGAGAAAGAGTGTAAAACCTTTGTAAGATATGGGTATCCACGCCTGCCTAGTGGAGCTGACTGGGAAGAACTGTGAGTCCGGTCTTTTCTTTGTGTTTCTTTGTCCTCTGCTGTCCTCCGGACCTCGTGGAGTGGGCCAAACCGGCTCCAAAAAGACTCGCTCTCCCAGAGGTCCATTCTAGGGCAGTGATGCCCAGGAACACCTCATTAGAGTGAAATAGGCTGCAGAAGAGCATGGCCGCTCCGCTTCGCTACGCGGCCGTGCACTCTTTCTAAGGAAAGAACATCATCGCAACAAGAAGAGAAAAAAATCACACTGAGGACTGTGCTGGATCACTAAAACCCAGCATTTCTCTCTGGACTCTCTTCTCTGCTGTGTGCCTAGGCCCAAGATTTGATCCTTTGAGAGGCCTCATCCACGGAGGACTCCACTCCCTTGTAGGCAAATCGACACACCAAGAAAGGGCAGAACCAGAGGTGTCTGGCTGCGCACATCATTTACCCAATGAATACCACCACAACACGTAGAAAAACACAGAATACTAGTGTGACAATGGGGAAACAACGCAGGCCAGCATCAGACATAGAGAACAAAGATGACAATTCTGATGACCAGATAATGACCAACGAACTAATCAATTTCTCAGATAAGGACTTTAGAAAAGCAATATGGAAGATGCTGAAAGAACTCAAAGAACCATGGACCGAGTTGAAGAGAACACTAATAAGAGCCAAGAACATATGATGACAGAAATCACAAAACTCCAAACTGAAATAACATGTCAACTAACAGACCTGAAAAACTCAGTAAATGAATTGAATGGTAAAATGAATGATCTCAACACCAGGGTAGAACAAGCTGAGAATAGAATTGGTGCTGTGGAAGATGAGATAAATAACAACTCCATACAGCGGGAGAGATTGGAAAAAAAAAAAACAAAACAAACGAACAGACAATGGAAAAAGTAGTCAAAGAATGGGAACAGATGAAAATAGAAGTCTATGATAAGATCAACAGAAACAACTTAAGAATCATTGGAGTCCCAGAGACACAGGAAGAAAATTTCCAGGAAGAATCAACAGTCAAGAACATCGTTAAAGAGAA
>PVKC010046242.1:0-11270 GCA_004027635.1 Crocidura indochinensis
CTCCTCCTCCTCCTTCTTTTTTATTTTTTTGGGGGGCCCACACCTGACAGCACTCAGAGGTTACTCTTAGCTATGTGCTCAGAAATCGCTCCTGGCTTGGGGGACCATATGGGATGTCAGGGAATCGAACCAAGGTCAGTCCTGGGTTAGCCACATGCAAGGCAAATGCCTTACCACTTGTGCCACCACTCCAACTCCTGGTTCATCCTTCTTTAGCCTATGCCCAATCTTTCGTAATTCAATGATCCTCATGATCCCTGGTTCAGTCCTTCAACATTTGGTTCATGACTTGAATTAGTGCAGTTGCTTTCTTATTAGTCTTACTACTTCTCCCCAAATTACCTGCTGTAAAACCACCAGACAGATGTTTCCAAGCTAAAAATGAACCAAAGAATTCTTTGCTTAGAATCTTTTAATGATTCTCTGATACCAATTGCATAAACTCTGTACTCCTTATATTAACACATAAAGCATTTTATGACATTACTTACTCAAGTCTCCAGATTTTATTTCCCATCATTCACTGCTTTGAACTTTATACTGCACGATTATCAAATACATGGCACTTTTCCAAAAATACCATAATTTACACTTGCTGTTTTCTTAGAATAAATGATCCATACCTACTCTCTTCCCAGGTGAGTTTCCATCAGTCCTTCAACAGACTGGTGTGTAGTGTTCCCTTAACAAATCTTTCCTTATATCTTCTTCCCAGAGTTTGTCTTCAGCTCTTTCTGTGCCTTGTACATGCTGCCATTTTAGCAAGTCTTCTATGCTTTTAATTACTTGTTCAGATGTCAGCCTTCCCTAACTTGATCATGTTTTCTTTGAGGCAGGGTCTCTATATAAGCTATCTTTCTATCCCCAAAGCTTACCACATCCAGGCTATAAAAGCAAGAAGGGGAAAGTGAAGAAGATTGAACACTACCTGAAGGTATACATTTATATAGTTATGTCAGCATTTCAGGGACTACACTATAGAGTATTGCTTAATATAGATGCCATGTATTTTATTAAATTACTGCAAGGGGATCCCAACTTCATAAATAGTAACATACTCTTAAGCTGAACAGGCAGACTCCTGCCCATTTATATCTTTAATTAAAACTCCTTGCCTTAAGGGCTTTGACAAATCTTAGCAACAACCAAATAGACCAAAATATACACAATGTGCTTTATTTTTTTCCATTCATCCAAAGCAAGTTAATTAATTGGTCAAAATAAGTGGTACATTTCTTTTAAAAGAAAATTACTAGATTTGGGGGTAAATTTAGAAGTATACAAACCAACAATAATTGAATTCTTTCTCATGAGTTTCCCTTTCAATTTGTTTTATAAGCTATTTTATTTTAATCCCTAAACAAAACCTCCTGAAAATACTGTTTCACTGTCAAAAGAGATTCATCTAATTGATTTCAAAGCTTCCATCTCATCCAAATTATGTTTTATTTGCTCACCACAAAGCCACAGTGCAAGTTAGGGAGGGAACATAGCTGACTTCTTTACTATTTTTTTCAAGACATTTCTCTAGCTTCAAAAATTTAGTAAAATTTTTATTTTACTAAATATTAGTTTATAATGTTACATAGGATTCATGTGAGCAATAGTCTAAATACAATCAATATAGGATACACAGCTCAAAAACCTGAAGTATGCTAGACCATCCTAGTTTAACCACAGATCTATCACTACTGAGTAAATTAAAATGGTAGTCAAAAGTCTTTCCAAAAACAAAAGACCCAGATGAATTCATTAATGAATTCTTTCAAACCTTTCTAGAAGAACTACTACCAATCATTTTTAGAATCTTTCAGGAAATTGAAGAATCAGAAACACTTCCAAATAGTTTTTATGAAACTGACATCACTCTAATAACCAAAACCAGACAGAAATGCTACAAAAAAACAAAACTACAGATCAATATCCCTGATGAACACAAATGCAAAAATCCTCAACAAAATCCTGGCAAATAGGATCCAACACCTCATCAAGAAAGTCATATACCACGACCAAGTAGGTTTCACTTCAGGAATGCAAGGATGGTATAACATATGGAAATGAATCAACACAATACACCATATCAACAAAAAGAAAAATAAAAACCATATGATCATATCAATAGAAGCAGAACAATCATTTGATAAGGTCCAACACCAATTTTTGATTAAAAACCCTCATCAAGATGAGAATGAAAGGGACTTTTCTCAATATAGTCAAGGCCATCTACTACAAGCCAATGGAAAATATTAATCACAATGGAATAAAAACTAAAAGTTTTTCATCTAAAATCTGGTACAATGCAAAGCTGTCCTCACTCACCAATCCTATTCAACATATTGCTGGAAGTTTTTGTCATAGTGATTAGGCAAGAAAAAGATATCAAGGGCATTCAGATAGGAAAGGAAGTCAATCTCTCACTGTTTGCAGATGGTATGATACTATATTTAGAAAACCCTAAAGACTCTAACAAAAAGCTTTTAGATACAATAAATTCATATAGCAAAGTGACAGGCTACAAAATTAACACACAAAAATCAATGTCCTTCTTATATACAACTAATGATAGAGAAGAAATGGACATTAAAAGTAATCACATTCACATTAGTTTCACACAAATTCAAATATCTTGGAGTACACTTAACTAAAGAGGTAAAGGACATGTACCAAAGAAGCTACAAAACCCTGCTTCAAGAAACAAAAGAAGACACACAGAAATTGAGAAATATCCCCTGCTTATAGATTGGGAGGATTAACATAATTAAAATCAAAACACATCCAAAGCATTGTACAGATTTAATGCAATCCCTCTAAGGACAAAGATGACATTTTTCAAAGAAGTGGATCGAACTCTCCTGACATTCATCTGGAACAAAGACCCATGAATAACTAGAGCAACCCTAGGGTACAGGAATAAGGGAGGCCTCACTTTCTCCGATTTTACATTGTATTACAAATCTATAGTCATTAAAACAGCATGGTATGGGAATAAAGACAGACTCTCAGATCAGTGGAATAGACTTGAGTATTCAGAGAATGTTCTCCATACATACAATCATTTAATCTTTGATAAAGGGACAAGAAATTCAAAATGGTACAAGGAAAGCCTCTTCAAAAAGTGGAGTTGGAGGAGCTGGAGAGATAGCATGGATGTAAGGTGTTTGCCTTGCATGCAGAAGGATAATGGTTTTAATCCTGGCATCCCAGGTCCCACGAGCCTGCCAGCAGTGTTTTCTGATGTAGAGCCAGGAATAACCCTTAAATGCTGCTGGGTGTGACCCAAAAAACAAACAAACATAAAATTGAAGTTGGGACAACTGGTCAGCCACTTGCAAAAAGGCAAACTGAGATACACACGCACACACACACACACACAGGACCTGGGTTTTGAAAGGAGATCTTTGCTAAGCAGCTGTTCTCTGTGTTAGGACTCAGGATCTGGAGCTGAAGTACTATCATAGTAGGTAGGATATTTGCTTTGCATGTGGCTGACCCAGCATCCCATTTGGTTCCCCAAGGCCGCAGGAATGATTTTTGAATGCAGAGCCAGGAGTAATCCCTGAGCACCACCAACAGTGTGACTCAAAAGCAAACAAAAAAAAAATTAAAACTTTCAGGATCCTTTACTAATAAAATTTGAATCGTGTCCAATAAAATTCTTAGTTGGAATGAATTTATAAAGTCTAGAATATTTGAAATTATTGATTTCGGGGGGCTGGAGCCATCATACAGCAGACAGGGCATTTGCCTTCCACGGGGCCAAACCAAGTTTGACCCCGGGCATCCCATATAGCACCTGAGCCTGTAAATAGTGATCCCTGAGTACATAGTAAAGAGTAACCCCTAAGTACTGAAAAAACAAACAAAAAGTAGAAGAAATCATTTGTTTGTATAAAGTATTATACCAATAACTATAAGAATAAATGCCTTGGGGCCAGAATGGTGGCGCTAGAGGCAAGGCATATACCTTGCAAGCACTAGCCTAGGACGGACCGCGGTTCAATCTCCGGGCATATATGGTCTCCAAGCCAGGGGCAATTTCTGAGCACATAGTCAGGAGTAACCCCTGATCGTCAACGAATGTGGCCCCAAAACAAAAACAACAACAACAGCAAAAGAGAATAAATGCCTTGAGGCTGGAAAGATAGTTCAGCAGGGAAGGTACTTGCTTTGCATGTGACTGACATACATTCTGTCCCCAACACTGCATCTGATTCCCTGAGTATAGCCAAGTGTTTCCTGAGCACAAAGCTCAGGGATAAGCCCTGATCACAAAGCAGTGGTAAGCCCTGAGCACTGCTAGCTGTAACTCCTCAACAAAACCCAATTAAATCAATGCACAAAAGATCAGAAAAAAAGTTATTACATATCTTGAGATAAAGGAGTTTTAGGTTGGATTTACAGAAAAAAATAAAGGACACTTGGTTAAATTTAAATTTAACATAATAAGGGGGCCAGGCAGTGGCGCTAGAGGTAAGGTGCCTGCTTTGCCTGCACTATCCTTGGACGGACCGCAATTCGATCCCCCGGTGTCCCATATGGTCCCCCAAGCCAGGAGTGACTTCTGAGCGCATAGCCACGAGTAATCCCTGAGTGTCACCGGGTGTGGCCCAAAACAAAAACAAATAAAAATTTTAACATAATAAATAGTTTGGATCATCTGAGGAATTATTTGGTATATGTCTTATATTTGCATATGTCTTAACATTTCTTTTTTTTATGGCTGGAAATAATACAGAGGTTCAAATGCATTCCTTACACACAGTGAACTCCAATTCAATCCCTATTTCTACAGGTGGTACCCTGTGCACTGCTAGAAGTAATCCCTGAGCACTCCTGGGTATTGCCTAAGTCCCTCATCATAAATGCTTACTTGATAAACATTCCTTATACCTAATTCTGTGATTTTTCTAAGTCTGTGCACCTAGATGGTTTGTTTTGCTTTTAATTCTGTATTGTCAAGTTTCTAAGATATAATTGATTTAAATTAAAATCTATATTAAGAATAGTTGAATTCTTTAAAAAGTTTTCCTCAATACTAGTAGAGGAAGGGTCTGAGAGTTGGTGTAACTAGGTGCCAGGAATGTGCACAGGCAAGAAGCAGGAGTTCCCAGAGATTCAGGCTCCAGGACCTTTGGACTGTCCAATTTTCTAGACTCCAAGGACAGCTCATAGGCTGGTCAATCACAATTCCAAGACATAACTGTCTCTTCAATTCCTGGAGCACATTAACCCTGGAAATTCCCAATCTGAAGATGGGAAGAGGATGAAAAGAAATGACAGTTTCCAGACTTTGTTTTGTAGTGGATGAATTTTTAATCATCAACAAGTCTCTTGGTGTTTTGGGGATAGTTTTATTTGGGGAAGAAAATTAATGGATGTTCTTTAAGTTTGTTCACTATTTCTTAAAAAAATAAATTTAATCAGGCAATGCTGGTGAACAGGTGAGAACTTAGTGAGAACTTAGCAAGTGAGAATAATTATAGTTACAAAATATTATACCTACTCCTAAATAATAGTGCTTTATAAATTCTAAGTTGACTACTGAAAAATTCTTTCCAATAACTTTTTAGAACTAGTAGTATAACCTTCTCCTTTATACCAGCAATGCTACCATTTTACTATGGATCCTTCTAGGCCATGTGCAAACATTTGTCATGTCAGAGCTCTGTTTTCTGAAGTCCCAGGATAAGTTCTCAGAAAGAATCATAAAGGCAGATGAGTACAGGCAATGAACCATCTCACAGAACATTTTGCCGTGGAGGCCACCTCAAATTCCCCTTCTCCCCAATTACCCTGCTCTTAACTTCATGGCACAGTCTATTAGGAAAGCTTATGCTCTGGCATTGGTGTTGTATTATCCAACTATTATTTTATTGTTTGTATCTCTCACTAAATTTCACAGAAGTTGGAATGGCATCTGATTCATTCATGAGTGTACCTCCAGTGACTTGACAATGCCTGACACTCAGAGAATTTGCAGACAGAAGAATTCATTGTGCTTCATCTTCTAGAAAACAATGTTCTCATTGGGCACTGTTTGTAAATATTATCTGTTCTGATCCTTCAGTAACAGGCTTAGATTTTCAACTAATATTAAGAGCAATGTTGCTACATTACTTGTAGCTCAAAGTAGAAATTTTATGTTAACTTCTGATACCAATTCAGATTCTAAGCAAATTGCTTCTTCCTATAAACATCTGCCTCCTACTTGCATTAACTGCAGCAATATTCTAATCACTTTACACTGCAATCTTAGAGAAAGAGAATTTCAGAAAACAGTAATTTTTTCCCTTATAGAAAAGGTAGGAGATGAAAAGCATTGTAGAATACTCCCAATTGTGTGTGAAGCCTGCATGCACACATATACATAATAACCTTTTTGAAATGTTCTACAAAAAGGCAAAGGTATTTCTGAAAGTGTGTGAGGACAGTCCAATGCAATCTCAGAGGACTCCCAGGTCTTATTTTATAATAACACTTTGGAAGAACTGAAAATGGAACAGATTGTGGAAAGGCAGGAAGGTTTCCAGAGATATGGGATGAGTGACAGGAAATACATCAATCAACAACTCCATGCTCAGGTAGGGCTGGAAACAATTGTGGTTGCATTCAGTTTCCCAGTGGAATCTTGGGCAACTCAATTAACCTCTTTCTGCCACAATCTCATCAGTTATAAATTGAATACAACAATTCACCTAGTAGAGTTGCACAGGGATTTGGTAATAAATGTGAGGAGACAGCTATATGTGTGCTATCTAATAATATTAAATTAAGTAGCATAAAATTATGGAGCTACAAAGGATGTAAGGCATCAATCTAGTCTTTCTCATATGGGACCACAATTAACTCATTTCTGGAGTATTATAGTGATCCTTCCTAAAAGAAGATAACTATAGGAGAAGATTCCCAGAAAACATCCCTTCTCAATGAGGCTTCCTTAAATTTCTTCAGTGTCCCAACCTTTGGGCATTCACAGGTTGTGGTTTGCCACTTCAGAGAGTGCAGCATCTGGGTTTGGAATCTGGATAATAGACTCAGTCTGACATGGGTGCTGACTGGTCTAGTCTAATACTGTCTACTTAACTTCAATCATATACGCTCTAAATTCCCACCAGCCCCAGTTTTCCTTTACAATAGCTGTTCTACTGATTCTGTATCATTGGCATCAGAAATAGATGCCACTAATCTAGACTAGGTAAAATGGTCAAGGACCATGTGATGTGAAGGATTGAACATATAAGGCATATACCCTTTTGTACTATCTCTCTAGTCCCAGTTTATTGAGTGTATGTCCTGTAGTTAAATCTTTTATTTGCTTATATATATTAAAATGTAGTGTACATATAGGGTTACAATACTGTTGAAGTTTATGGCATTGCTCTACTGTCATTGCATCCTACTACCAGATGTGTTAACTCTTTGCCACTGTCCCTATCTCATCTCTGGTCTGATCTTCATTCCACCTGACATATGAATACAGGTGGCTAGACACCATTGTTGATTTTACTTTAGATAGTGGTGGAGGCTTGCCAGATGTGGTCCAAAGAAGCTAGTTTGGTAAATGTGCTCCATTGAAGATATTTTGCAAGTTAGAAAAATGATAACATTCTCACAACCTCCACTCCAATACCCACTTAAAAATGGAGAGACTTCAGAAGCCTTTTCAAATAGAGGCAAGAAATAGGGGCCACAGAGAGGAAAGCTGTGTGCTTTGTGCCTTGGGGACTCATGGTAGCAGCAGCAGCAACAAAAAGGTTCCTATTACACAAGCAGCTATGGATATAAAACTTTGGAATTTAAGAATTCAATTTGAGTAGACAGAAACCAGAATGAATAAAGGAGAGTAGTAAATATTCTGAACTGATAGGCACCCTGGTATCTCAGAGAGAAGGGGGTTACCCTCTAATGTTTCTTAACATTAGAACATATGCATCCTGACCTATCAGTTGAACAACTTATCAAACATTTCACACCTCTTTTGATCCTGGGAAAGAGCCAGTATGAAAAATAACTGTACTTGTTCTAGTGCTATGAATCAAGTGTGAGACATGGTGCCCATACATTTCAATCTGGTACACATTCTTCTGTGCTGTATGACTCATTGTGTCCACATTCTTTCACCTAATCTTGAAATCCAACATTTTCATGAGTGGTTCAATTCGAAAACAAACTTGAAATCATTTTTTTAACAAGTGGGTGTGTGGGCTACAAAGTTATATTTGCATTATTCTCTCTGTTTTACTTTATTTTGTTTTGGGAGTCATGCCCAGTGGTATACAGATTTTGTTCCTGGTTATGAACTCAGAGATCACTCAAGAGATGCTGAAATGATATATGTGGTGCTGGGTTCGAATCTGAGTCAGTCACTTGCAAGGTAAGTGCCTGCCTGCTGTATTCTTTGACCCAAATCGTCTATATTCTTAGAGAATGTTATAAAAATCAATACACACAGTTATATTTAGGAGAAAAGAGATGGATGTTATGTATCAAAATGTTAGAGGTATTTAGGTTTAGAGGTAGGTTATGTGTAGATTATTTTTATGCATTTCACAACATTCAAAAGTCCTTTAATAAACATGTTTAGAATGAAAAAGTAACAGTAATAAATATTGTTCTTTTCTTTATGACATTTGGCAGTGCTCCAGACTTACTCCTGGCTGTGAACTCAGGGATCTCTGAGAGTGCTCAAGAAAACATATGGGTGCCAGGGATAAAAATCTGAATTGTCCACTTAAAAGACAAGGGCTCTCCTATTGTATTATTAGTTTGAGTCAAGAATTACATTTTTTTTGTGGTTTTGGAATTACATTTTTAGGTAGTTGGAGAGTTAAATATTTCACCTAGTAAATGGCAGCTTTTTTGATTTTTGAGAAATGCATACCAACTAGTCCTCAGGAGACCATGTGGTGTCAGAGATAAAATCCTGAACTAATACAAGCAAAACATTTGCTCCAGCCTTTATAATTAACTTCTGGCCCGCCCCAGGTAGCTTCTTACAGGAGGAAAAATGCTTTGCTTATCCCCAGGGATATATTATCTATCTACTTATCTACTGATCTACCTATCTGCCTATCTACCTATCTACCTACCTACATTTCATTTCTTCCTATCTACCTACCTACCAACATATATATCTACCTATCTGCCTGTCTTTCTATCTATCATCTATCTATCTATCTATTATTTTGAGGTATGTACAGAATCCATTGTTTATATAGCAACTGAGAACTAAGTCAACTTATTATGGATAGGCTCAATTCTCTGTCCATATATTTCAAAACAATGGCAAGAATCATTTGTTGGGAGAAAAGGGTTGTTGAAACAACACTTAATAGTTTTCATGGCTTACTCCTGGATCTATGCTCAGGAATCACACCTGGCAGCTCAGAGCACCAGATTTGTTTTGCTCGAGATCAAACCCAGGTTAGCAAAATGTAAAATAAGAGCCTTAATGTTTTTAATGATCTCAGACAAAATGACTTTTAAATTTTGATGTTACTTCAATTTTTCCCTGAAGTAAACAATTTACATTGAAAATAACAAATTAAGAGAAATCAGATTGACAAATCAGATTATCTCAATCAATGATTGAGATAAGAGAGACAGTACTGTGGCTAAGATATTTGCACATGATCTACCTAGGTTCAACACCCAGTATCTTATATTTGTCCCCTGAGAAAGAGTAATTTTTGAGTGCAGAACTAAGAGTAAGCCAGGTATGACTCCAAAACAAAAGAAAAGAAGTAGAATTCTACAGTGAACTCAAGACCATTTTTCTACTATTCCAACCAGTCTCTGAAATAATTCCTATTGGTCACATCTTAAAAGATAATTCTGCGAATAGTAGGGTAACAGGAACTACTATCTTCAGGTTATCAATTATTCATAAGGAGAAGGAGGACATAAGCTGGAACCACTGCATAATCATCCATGACAAAGATCCTAAAACCATCCTTAGGTGAAAATGAAGGTCTTCTTGACTTTGATCCCTCCTCAAAAACTCTCTCAAAATGTAAATGCCACAAGCACCTACCATTTCTTAGAGTCACATACACGTACCTTCACACTGTCCAGTGCTCTCCAAGTAAAACTTGGCTCTGCAGTGGGGCAGGCACTCACCAGAGGGGAGGTCTGCCCCAGGCAACAGTTTCACTTGCAGTCCTTCCTCCGGCTTCTTACAGCGGGTACAGTGAGAGGGCTCTGGACCCACACAGGTCAGACAGGAGGAATGGCAGGCTGCCAAAAAAGACACAGGGCAGAAAAAAAGCCTGGAGTCATATATATGGAACAGTCAAGGAAAGTTCCTTATTAAATCTCAACTACTTAGAAAAGGTCACCACATACATCTTTTCTGAATATTGGTTTTCAAGTATTCCTGGCAGAGCACAAGGTGATAATATTTGTAAGAGATAAAATGAAGGTGATGTTACTGGGCACATTTCACTGGTCCTGAAAGGGCTGTCAGGCTAGAGTTTGGGGAAAAATAGTAAACTGGACAATATTGGCATGGTTCTCCAGAGAAAGGCATTCACTGAGTGCCAATTTAACATTATGCCCTTCCTTTTTTTTATTGAAGATCTTAAAGGAGCATTTGTACGAAAGCCATAACTGCATTTTTTGTGTGTGCAAAAGCAGTGGTTATGTTATTGTCAATTATGTTACCTATCACCCTCTCTATAGGGGGTCCAGATAACCAATTTATCTTCAGATTTATGGAAGGAAAGGCTCCTTTTCTAACAAGAAAGAGGACTCTTGTGAGCAGCAATAAGAATTTGACAATTCATTACACTTTTTTCAGCTACTCGTAAAAATCAGAGCTAAAGAAAGTCCTGGAACAACCTCATGCCCACATTTTGTGAAAAGGAACCTGTCTAAATTTAAAATATTTCCTGGATTTATTATTGATGCTGTATTTTAAATGTGTTTTTCTTTAATTATTCTCAAATTCTTTTCCAAGATATAGTATATGTAAACAAACAAATTAATTTTATTTAATTAAATTGTTAGTTACCAATGTTCTACTTTCAAAAGGCTCAAATTCTTCTGCCCTCACAAAGATCTCAAAGCTTTTTTGGCAAACAACTATTTAAGATTTTTATTTTACTTAGCCCAAAGGCACTGCTAGTGATTCTCAGTTTACTCTTCTGTATAAGAAAGAACAAGAAAGAAAGAAAGAAAGAAAGAAAGAAAGAAAGAAAGAAAGAAAGAAAGAAAGAAAGAAAGAAAGAAAGAAAGAAAGAAAGAAAGAAAGAAAGAAAGAAAGAAAGAAA
>PVKC010046243.1:0-11268 GCA_004027635.1 Crocidura indochinensis
GAAGGAAGGAAGGAAGGAAGGAAGGAAGGAAGGAAGGAAGGAAGGAAGATGGTGAGGGAGTATGTTAGAATGGGGAGGGAGGAGAGGAAGGGAAGGAGAGGGAGGAGCTGAGGGAGGGAAAGAGGGATGGAGGGAGAGAGGAAGGGAAGTGTACAAGGGAAAAGTGAGGTTAATAATGTGGGACATTGAAATTCAGAACTGTATTAGTCCACTTCAGCTAACTTTTTTTAAGAGAAAGCTATCAGTTGTAAATCAAAGTGGGATTTACATTAAATCAAACTACATTTGAGTGTGAGTACAAGAAATTCAGGCAATGGGAGTTCCAGAAGTCCATTTGATTAGCTATTGAGCACCTGTTCTCTAATATATTTATAAGAGTAAAGCTCACCTTTAGAGCTTTATATATTAAAATACTATGGATTATTTATCATTTGATGATAATTGTACTGATTGAGGCTTCATTAATCATCACCCCTAAAATCCTACCATTAGTAAACGTCTAGAAAATAAATTAGCTGAATGAATCAGTGAAGGATAGCTATCACATGTTAGAGATGTGGCGTAAGTGTTCTTTTGTTTATTTGAAGATTACAGACTAATCCGTAATTTGACTACGGCTTTGCTCCTAGAAATATTTTAACTCTTTCTTTAAGACTCTGTTCACAAAGTTAAAAAGCAATGGGTTGCTTATAGGGATTTTTAGTTCTGTGTCATTTATTTTCTGGAAACTAGGTAAAGGAATAAAGAACATCTACTTCTAATAGTATTTCCTCTTCCACATTCAACTAAATAAAGACTTAAATGTCTACAGTAATTCCTTCCTTTTATAGTTATTGCATCATAATTAAACTTTATTCACACTTTGTAAAAATTACTTTCATCAGATAATCAGCTAAGTGTTTAGCAAAGTACTGCTATATGATTAGATAATAAATACAATAAAAGAGAAAACTGTAGAAATATAAATAAAAAGACTCTTATCTCCATTCTTTGGTACTACTTTAAAACAAATATTAAAATTTTATTTTTTCATTTTATAATTTTGCTGTATTTCATGCTCCCATTTCAACCTAAAGCCAGTTAAATTATTTTCTAAAATAATGGTTATGAATGTAATACATTTCTGGTACAGTTTTTTCAAACCAAAACATACTAACTAATATTAAGGAATTAGATTTTCTAACATATTTAGAATATATCACTTTGGGAAGGGGGGGAGGTTGGTCCATGTTCGGTGATGCTCAGGGGCTTCTCCTGGCTATGAGCTCAGAAATCGCTGCTGGCTTGGGATACCAGGGGATCTAACCACAGTCTGTCCTAGGTCAGCACATGTAAGGCAAATGCCCTACAGCT
Organism: Crocidura indochinensis; assembly: GCA_004027635.1. Lineage (NCBI taxonomy): Eukaryota > Metazoa > Chordata > Mammalia > Eulipotyphla > Soricidae > Crocidura > Crocidura indochinensis. The sequence continues at coordinate 1,354 of PVKC010046243.1, forward strand.
TATACTCCGGCCCCAAGAATATTCACTTTTATATCACCTCTTTATCTTTTGAGCCACACCTAGTGGCATTTAGGGCTTACTCCTCACTCTACACTCAGAAATCACTCCTGGTATGCTCAGGAGACTATATGGGGTACCAGGGATCACCTAGATTGACCTCATACAAATTAAGAACCCTACCTCCTATATTTTAGTTCCATCTAATTCATCTCTGATCCTATCATCTAAAAATGGTTTATTAAGTAAATATAAATACAAGTAAAAATATTTCAACTCTTGGTGTGAATGTAAAATGTTGCAGCTAAAAGGAACAATAAGGCAACTACCATATAAACTAGAAATCTTACATCTGTATATTTTTCTAAAGAGTATCTAAAAAAGATGTTAACATTGCATTGTTTACTGTGGCACCATTCATAATATGCAGAAACAATAGAATTATCCATCAAAGATTAATGGGCAAAGAAACTTGGCATAGATACTTTTTAATGAAATTTTATTAAGTCTTAAAATAGGCTACTATATGCAACAGTGTATATGAAACTTGAAGACATTATTCAAGTGTAATAAGCTTGTCATACACAGACGGACAAATACTGCAAGATCCCATTCACATGAAGGTATCTAAAATATTCATTTTCACAGAAAACAAAAGAAAAATTAGTTTCCAGGATCTAGGGAAGGGGTAAATGTAGAATTACTAATAATTGTTGAACTAATTGTTCAAAATCATTTACTTTCAGTTTATCTAAATAGAAATGTGCCTATTAAGACTATAGTGTATGCTTAAAATTTCATTAGAAGGGTACGTTTTATGTTGAAATTTCTTACCAATAGCAAGATATTTTTATTTTATCTTAACTAAAACATACAAATTAGTAAAATTAACCATAATAACTGGTAGCCAGCTACTAAGATATTAACTATTAATAACTGTTAGCCAACTATTGGATTCAACTATCTGACATTACCTCAAAGTGTGTCTTCGCCAAAAATAAAACCCATTTTACATATTATTGCCTCTTTATGATTCCCCATCTCTAATCTCTTCATAATTTTTCTAACTCTCTACATTTCTTTTTAGTATCTATCATTCTTAAAAATTATTGGGTGACTATAACCTTAAATTGAATGAAAATTTAACTATTCCATCTTCTGCATATCTTAGACTCCTTACTATGGATATCAGTCCTTGGTTACTAATGTGCCTCTTTACATCCTGGATTTTCTTATCAGTTCTACTGAGATATTCTGACAAAAATCCTTCAAATTAGAATTCACTGTCAGTTTTCAAGTGCCTTGATTATTGATGGTGTACTGTCCATAGTATCATGCATATTAATGGCTTGAGCTCATCTCATATCCAATTAGAATGTGTCTTCTGGAACAGAAAGTTTTCAATGCTAAATTCAACACTGTCTGTCCACAGAAGTCTACTGCTGTGCATATTCATAGTGAATGAATACAAATACAAGACATAATATGATCTTATAATGTATTCATAAGCTGATATAATGGGGCTTTAAAACAACTGAAGGACCTGAGTGGGCAGTGTGCTTGCCTTGTATGTAGTTAAACCAAGTTCAATCCTGGAACCTCACATAGTCCCCAAGCCTTCCAGTATCTTTGAGTGCAAAGCTAGAATTAAGCCCAGAGCACTGTCAAGTATGGTCCCAAAACAAAATTAAAATAAAATAATTCTTTAATGCTTATGGCTTTTTGGTTTTTCCTTAAATAATTTTTTACTAATATTTAATTTTCTAAAACAAGTACAGATAGTCTGCATAGGTGTAGTTTATACCAAAACATGGAAAAAGATCCAATGAAGAATAGGTTGAGATCATTTTTGTTTTGTTTTGGGGCCACACCTAGGGGTAACTCCTGGCTCTGCTTTGAGGCATTGTTCTTTGGCAGGGTCAGGGGACAACATGGGATGCTAACCCAAACTGGGATCAAACCCATCTAATATCATCCTTTGACCTTGTGCAAAGGCAAGTGCCCTATCCACTGTGCTATCGCTTCAGTCACAGGGTTGAGACCAATTTGACTAACCTAAAGTATTCCTTGGTGGGCCTGAGGATATGGAGCCTATGAATAAGGAGGAATGGATATAAAGAACTTAAGCATTTGCATACTTTGTAACTTCAAGGGGCTTAATACCAAACAGCAGCTGGCAAAGATGACTATTTTTAAATTAAGGGAGGTAAAAATTTAGGCTTTCTACAACTTTACTTCTTCATAGTTTAGAGGTCAAATGCATCTTATTAACAAACCCTAATCTTCAATCATTGGAGAAAGGATTGAATCTAAATTCAGCATACATCAAACAGTCATTTTACTTTAATCTAATCTGCTTGTTAAATTTTATTGAATATCTGAAGTAAAGTATTCCAATTCATACATGTAATATTATATTTACAATATTACATTTCTCTATTAATTCCCAAATAATTTAAAAATAATAGCTAGTTCATTTCCATTACCTTCTAATAGAATTTAAGAGAGCCATATTCTGTCATTTTTATTGTTGAACTTGTCAATATTGATACAAACCTAGCATTTAGTAAATATTTGTATAGTTAATTTTGAAAATGTAATAAAAGATGATGTTATACTACAATTTTGATTTTTTTTAGGGGCTGGGGATGTTGAGCACACCTGGCAGTGCTCAGGGTTTTCTTTGGCTCTGTGCTCAGAGATCGCTCTTGTCAGGGTTCAAGGGACTATATGCATTGCCAGGGTAAAACCCAGGAGAGATTCATGCAAATTAAGTGCCATACCAGCTGTGCTATATATCTCAAACCCCTATGCTATAATTTATGTCTATTTTAACTTTATGTATCAAATCACCTTTAATTCAAATTGAATACTTTTGTAAATTCTATGAAAACCCGTATGGCTAAAATAATTAAATATTAATGTTTTATATTCATGCTTTACAGAGAAGGTTGACATATTCCTGTCCTTTTTCTACAATCTGACTTTTACTTAATGCGATCCTGTTATGGCATAAAACAGATTATATATTTGGTTATATATATCTATTAAATTCTATATGCATTTTATACATAACACATAGAGATATTTTAATGATAATATCTACTATTCCCAGGAAGATACCTAGTTTTAAGTAGAATTATGAAACTGTGTTTTAGAAAATATGATTTCCAAGTATATTTCCTTGTTATACAAGGCACTATCCTATTACTATAAATGAATAACCTGATCTAATTATCATGAAAATGATAAGTTTTATAATATTAAGATCTCCTTTCTACAGTTAAGCTAACCAAAACTTAGAAAAATCTAAATTATTACATGGGAAATAAAGTATCAGTGTCCAAATCTAAAAAGTCTAGGAATCCAATCTGATTTGTAGAAAATGTCAACTTAAAAAGAGTACATATTGTCCCTTTTCATTTTTTTAAGATTATATATATATACATATATATATATACATATATATATGCCTTATAGTTTCCCTTAGAAAGAAATTAGAAGCAACTCAATCAGCAATTCTGCTCAACTTTATTTTCTAGAGAATTAATTTAAAAGTGCATGACTAAGCTATAACATACCCAGGTCCATTGAGAATTACCTATATGTAAATCTGTAAATTATAAATGTCAAGTCATTAATTATATTCTAGGAAATGGAGACAACCTGCTGGTTCTGAGAACTGTTCACACTGACTCCAGACTCTTGAGTTGTTATACTCTTAAGACTAGTAAGACTACAGATGCTGTAGAGGAGGAACTGGGCTACTCAGTCACTTACAAGAGGGATCTGATGCAATGAATGAGGTCAGGAAACTGTTTTAAACTGTCAGCCACCTAAAGAGTGCTGCTGGCTTATAAAATAAGAAGGCAAATTTTACATTTTTTATTTTTTTACTTTAAATGATTGTCAGGTTTGATAACTTAGATTATAGTTGTCTCTATGCCCAAATGCTACCACATATTACATTTGCAAATTTGGAGGGGAAACATCCATAAGATTTATATTTTCCATACATATTTATCTGGGATAAGATATAAGTTTCCATATACAAAAATGCATAAAAATTTGAAAGTAAAACACCATTTGAAAGCTTTTCATGAATCAAAATACATAAAAATAAATAAAAATTATAGATAAATAAAAAATTAAAATGCATAAAGCAAAGAATCAATTACCATTGGTATATAGAAAGAGTAAGCATTCCAACATCCAAACTATAAACTACAAAACCATACCAAAAACATATAAAACCTAAAATAAAATGAGCATAGTGTAAAAGAAAAGAAGTAAAAAGAGGCTTAGTGAAGGAGCTCAGTAGTGGTCTCTTGATGCTCAATGTGTACACTGCATACTATTTTCAGTTTTAGAACTTGTTTTTTTCATAAATGTAAAAAATTCTTTGCAAATATCTCTTTTTTCTTTTGCTTTTATTTGTTGGGGGACAACACCCCATGGCACTCTGGGGTTACTGCTGTCTATGCTCAGAAATCGCCCCTGCAGGCTCAGGGGACCATATGGGATTCCGGGAATCAAACTAAAGTTCAGTCCTGGGTGAGCCATGTGCAAGGTAAATGTCCTACTATGTTCTCTCTTGCCCCAGCAACTCTCTTTAATATCAAAATCATAAATAAGTCAGGTATTTAATTTAAAAAGTCATATACTTTGAATTCGCAAAAATTTGGGAGCCCGTACATGCAATTTTATAATTTTATTTTTCTCTAAACTACATAAATTTCTATTTGATCACTTTTTACTGATACTTCTTAAATTTTATTTTTAAACTAATTAATCTTTATATGTTGTAGTTTATAGTATTTGCAAAAACTTAGGAGTTGCAAGTAATTTTTATGATAATTCCCTAAAAAAAATCCCCATCCTTTTGTTCATTTGCTGTGATTGTATGTTTAGTTGTTGAATTATATATTGAAATATTCTATTTTAAATACATTTCAAAAATATGATACTGCAGAGTAGATTTAACATTTTCTCCAAGCACAACATGTGCTTAGGGCTTTTATTTCTACAAAATTGAAATTCATTATAAGCTCTATTTATTAGTATAGTTTAAGACATGATAATTGATTAATTATGGGATCACTAATAAATGGTCTAGATTTATGCACTGATGCTCTGTTTGTAATGAAGTTTAAAAGTTTTAATGTTTGAAATGCATAAAAGCTCTCTGCATTGCAGCACTATTCACAATAGCCAGAATTTGGAAACCACTCAAGTGCCTGATAAGTGAATAAATAAGTGAATAAAAATGGTGGTACATACATAAAATGGAATACTATGCAACTGTTAAAAATGAAGACACAGGGGCCCGGGAGATAGCATGGAGGTAAGGCGTTTGCCTTTCATGCAAAAGGTCATCCGTTCGAATCCCGGTGCCCCATATGGTCCCCCGTGCCTGCCAGGAGCAATTTCTGAGCATGGAGCCAGGAGTAACCCCTGAGCACTGCTGGGTGTTACCCAAAAACCAAAAAAAAAAAAAAAAAGAAAAAATGAAGACACAAAGTTTGCTTATCTACAGATGGGTATGGAAATTATTATGCTAAATAAAATGAGTCAGAGAGAGGTAAAGACATAGAATAAACACTTTAATTTGTGGGATATAAAAATTAAAAAAATTAAAGATAGAGTAGTAATAATATTCAGAGGCAATAGAAATGAGGGCCCAGAAGACCAGTTTATGGTAGGAAGCTTACCACAGATTTCAGGAGAGTGGTTAGGGCAGAGAAGGGTACACTATGACAATGATAGTTGTACATGATCACTCTGAGCAAGACATGGGTGCTGAAGAGAGATAACAGGATCTGCATGATACACCTTCAGTAACAATATTGGAAACCACAGTGTCTAAAAGGAATGAAAGAAGAAGGAGAAGAAGAAGAGGAGGAAGAGGAGGAGGAAGAGGAGGAGGAGAAAAATGAAGAAGAAGGAAGGAAGGAAGGAAGGAAGGAAGGAAGGAAGGAAGGAAGGAAGGAAGGAAGGAAGGAAGGAAGGAAGGAAGGAAGGAAGGAAGGAGAACGTCTGTCCCAGAGATAGGCATTGTGGAGGGCAAAGAAAAAGGGCAAAAGGCAAACTGGATACATTGATGGCAGGAAAGGTGCACCAGTGAAGGTTGTATGACTAAAATTCAATCATGAACATCTTTGTTACTGTGAAAAAAAAAACCAACTGTATTATGAACAACCTGTAACCACAGTCTTCAAATAAAGTTAAAAAAGATGTTGATCTTTCCATGTATTTTCCAAGAACTATACAATAACCATAAATTGTATTAACACATATAAATTTCAGAAAAAATTATTGAAAATACAAAGCCGGAAAATAGTGCAGCGGTAGAGCATTTTCCTTGCACGTGGCTGACACAGGATGGACCTCGGTTCAATCCCCCGCATCCCATATGGTCTCCCAGGAGCGATTTATGAGCACATATCCAGGAGTAATCCCTGAGTAACCGGGTGTGGCAAAAAAAATTGGAAATATTTACCTGGAATTATAGTCAACTGATTTAGATGTCTTTAATTTGAGAATAACTAGACAAAATTCAAACAGAATTTATAAATTAGACTCAAAATGTATCTAAACAAGAGTATTTATTATGGTTGTTGTGCTTTTCTTTGCAATTCATGCAAAATCTCACATTTTCCCCTTAACTTCACATTGAAGCACCATTTTATTGTTTTTGTTTGGGAACCATACAGGACTGTGCTTAGAATGTTCTAGCTCTACATTCAAGGAATTGCACCTAGCTGTCTTGGTGTACAATATGGGATGCCAAGGATCAAACTGAGGTCAGCTGCAAGCAAGACACTCTACCCATTATAAACTATTTTTGAATATTCTATACCCTAACCATTTCTTTTCAGTCCTTTAGTTAACAGTAATGGAAACAAGGGAAAATGAAACTTTAAAACTGTAATCTAAAGTTGTATAGGTAGGTGAATACCTATATTAAATTTCTGCAAGCATTGAGGTTACCAGTTTATATGAAAAAGAAACTTAAAAAAATGTTTCTGTTTTAAACACGATCATATTTTTGTTGGAATGGAAAAAACGTCAACTATAAACAGCATTGCCTTGAGATAATCTATTTATAGAATTATAAGCCAACATATAAGATAAGAGACCTCACTGACTCTGATTTAAACACTTTTATTTCATAATGCAGCATTTTGTGAAAAAGCTGAAAAGAACAGAAAAAATGTAACCCATTTTTTATTAAAATAACACACTATACATAACTGGGCTCTTTAGTATGCCAAATCACAGCAGGAGGTAGTGCATTCTATAAGCCATATTAAACAACAATAGTGGCTTAGATACATAAACACAGTTACAAAATGCCAAATAAAAAAGATGTATGCGCCTTTGAGTCCTGTTTAAATTTCTAACCAGATTTGCTACCTGTGTATTTTATTTTGTGTGTAGAAGAAATAATGTGTGCCCTTCTGTTGCCTACAACACTTACATGTCTGTGAAATGGGAAACAGTTGCATTGTTTCTTTCCTAGTTATTAGAATTCACCAGAAAATATTTTGTATGTTAAAGCCTTACACTAATTTAACAATAAATTTCATAAACGATAGGAATATAAAACATTGTAACTATAATAACCCCCTAAAGCTAGTACTAGAAATGAAAATGATTTACTCTGAGAATCTAACTATACTGCTCAAACCATTAGTCTATGTAAATTATTTGTATATCATAAAAAATTAGAAGCCCCATTTGTTTATTTCCACTTTAACTGAGGCCTAAAGCTATATAACATATTTGATTTCTAGTTTACCTGATATTTGTACCTATTAGTTCACATCAGCACTTATCCCCTAAGAAATAAAATAAATCAAAACCAAGCTTTGAGAAATAGGAAAGTTTAAAGTTAGAATTTATTTATTTATTATTGCATAGTCAGTATGGTAAAAAGTTTCAGTATTGAAGTGTTTTTTTACTAATAATAAAATTTTATTTCTCACTCTTGGAGTATTAGTATCAAAATATGAACATTTTAAGTTTAAAATTACAGCATAATTTTATATGACTAGAATGTTAATGAGACTTCTCTGAAGTTAAAATGCTTAATTCTCCATGATTTCAAAGTACAGTAAGCAGAATATATTTAGTCTTACAACATCCTAAGTCAATGTTAAGTCATCTAACTTTGGTTAACATAGGTCAGTGTTGGGGGAGCAGGTAGAGAGGGTGTAATCACAAGTTAGTTTATAGTACTTTTATGTTCTTGTTATTATAAATACATGATCAGATTTCTCATTCACTTCTATCTTAGTTATTTTCTCATTATATGTAAATAAGACATTAAGAAAAATTCCATAGTAAGATATGTTAATAATGTACAGGGTTATTAATTATATATTGAGAATTTGCTGTAATAGGTGATTATAAATCTAAGAGGGGTTTCCAAAATTCCAAGCTAATTTTTACTTTGTGGTAATAGATTAATATGATTTTGACTTCAGTTACACTTCAAAATATTGTTGTTTAGTAAAAATTATTTTTTATGTTTTTTTTTTCTTGTTGGGTTTTTGGTTTGAGAATTTGGGTTTTTTTGTTTGTTTGGTTTGTTGGTTGGTTGGTTGATTGGTTTATTGGTTGGCGTTTGGGCCAAACCCAGTGCATCTAAGAGTTTACTCCTTGCTTTGCACTCAGAGATCACAAGTGTTAGGGCTCATATAACCAAATATATGTATTTTAGGGAATGATTCAGGGTCTACCTTCTGCAAGATAGCACCTTAAATACTGTTCTATGACTCTGGCCTCTCTAATTATTATTAATGATACAGCAGTACTAACACTAATTTGTAAAAGGTTCCCATTAGTTGTATCAGATTAGCCTAAATCTTCCTATGGAATGTACAAGATTGTTGTTAATACCTGAATTTAACAGAGGCAAATAATACAGTGGCATTTATTTCTCGAAATAAAAATAAAGGAAATGAAAATATTTTATGAATTCAAGTAAAAAAATAGATGAATTCTAGTGTTAAGTAGAAATCAATAGGACTATGACTCAGACTAGTTTGATCCTGGTCCAAGGAGCTTCCTTCAGTTCAACATTCTTTGTAAAGACTCTAGACAAGGTCTAGGCAATCTATTTTTCTTGCAGGCTCATAAAACCTTGAAATGTGAAATTTAGTATCTTAAACATGAACATTGATTAAGAGATATGCATGAATATGGTTTAAAAATATTTCTGAACTTTGAAAGACATTTTTATTCTTTTTATGTAAAATTACATATATTCTTACCATGTAGTTCAACAATGCAGTCCTTAATATATTACCCAAGTGAGTTTAACAGTTATTCAGACATAAAAACTACAAACAAATGTTTATAGCAGATAAATAGATGTACATAATTACATCATGTAAACATGATTTATATAATCATATATTTCTGTTTTTACAATATCTTTATGTAAGCACAATGGAAAATTTTTGTAATATATTTGTATATAATTTATATAATCATATTTTTGTTTTTCTGTTTTTACAATATCTTTATATAAGCATGATGGAAAAGTTGTTGTAGTAGGGTTTCAGTCATAAAATGCACACCCCTCTTCACCAGTGCAACCTTCCCATCACCGATGCCCAGCATTTCTCTCCTCCCCCATTCTCTCTGCCTATATTCAAGACAAGCATTATATTTCTCTCACTACCATTGTCAATGATAGTTGTTAGTGTAGTTATTTCTATAACTGTACTCAACACTCTTTGTGGTAAGCTTCATATCATGGGCTGGTCCTTCAGGCTCTCATCTCTATATCTGAGTATTATTGCCATATTGTCTTTTATTTCTCTTAAATTCCACAGATGAGTGAGACTATTCTGTGTGTGTCTCTCTCTGACTAATTTCATTCAGCATAATCTACCTCCAACCTATGTT
>PVKC010046244.1:0-11281 GCA_004027635.1 Crocidura indochinensis
GGGTTACTTCTGGCTATACGCTCAGAAATCGCTCCTGGCAGGCACAGGGGACCATATGGGACAGCGGGATTTGAACCAACCACTTTAGGTTCTGGATCGGCTGCTTGCAAGGCAAACACCGCTGAGCTATCTCTCCAGGCATTATTTCCTTGCTTTTAAAATGAAGTGCAATTATAAAGAATTTGAACTGATTGCATAAGTGAGTGTTAAAGGAATAGTACAAATTCAGAAATTAGAGTCTTTGTTGGGCAGAGTCCTGATGAGATTTAAAAAGGGTGATGATTTCAAATACAGAAAAATTTGAATCTTTCTGTGTGGCTCTGTGCCTTTTCTATATGAGTCCTTAGGTTTGATCTTAGCATCACAAAAAATAAAGTACCACCAAAAACCAACTAAGTATACAAAAAATCCTTTTGTGGGGTATGAGTTATAGTACAGAGGTAAGGCATTTGCTTTGTACTAGGCCTACCCTACCCAAGATCGACCTGGGTTCGATCCCTGGCATCCCATATGGTCCCCCAAGCCAGAAGAGATTTCTGAGCTTATAGCCAAGAGTAGCCCCTGAGCGTCACAGGGTGTGCCCCCCCTCCAAATAAAACCTCAAAACATTATTTTGGACTAGAATGATAGTATAGTAGGCACTTGCCTTAAATTTGTTGGACATGTGCTTGAAGCCCAACACCCCTTACATCCTCTGAGCCCAGTCAGAAATGACCCTTGAGTGCAGAGCCAGGAATAAACCCTGAGCACTGCCAGGTTTGCTCCAAAACAACAAACTGCTAAGAAAAAAGAAAAATATATAACCAATCATCTTCCTGTTACTATGAGGTTAAAATATTGTTATAATTTTTGTAAGGGATCTTATATTTAGCAATTCCAGTTTATTACTAAGTCATTCTGAAAAATTTCATCACTAAAAGAATTACAGATATTGCTGCAGGCATCTTGAGTCTCAGCATCTCTAGTGAGGATGAAATCCTTCATGAGAGGTAAACGGGTACATAAGCAGATGAATATAAATATGAAATAATGAAACCACACATAAGTATGTGGAGCCAACACATCTTCTGGCAGGAGTGGGACAAGTTTAATTTTTTCCAAACAGAGGGTTTTATAGGGGTAAGTCAGTCACAGGTGCAGAGAAGGATGTTTACAATCACAAAGCAAAGTTAATTCTGAGTTGCAAAAGAAAAGGTCACACTCAGGGCAGCTTTTAACAACCAACCTCAAAAGCCAAACAAAGGAAACTAAGAAGTAGAAAAAAATCTAGGAACTTGGTCCCAACCAAGGTGAACTCTATTGTTTTAGAGGTCAAGAAAGGGGCCAAATCTCCTAAAGTACAGCTCCTATTTTCTGAGAAGAGTCAATAGTCCAGGATCTGCATTCTGACTCTGCCCTTGTTTACAGACATGGAGGCTGCAAGGACATAAGAGAAAAATATTGTCTTTTGATTTTATTACTAAATATTATCCAGAAAAGGGGTTCTCTTAGGGGTGCTGGAATTTCTGAAAAGAATTTGATTGAGGCCATATTTTTGCCTGAGATTTTTATAAAAGAGAGTTAGCCAAATAATGACAGAAAATGTAATACCAAGCATGAATTTATTTCTTCGGGAATTCCTCAACTATCCAGGCAAGGGAAAAGGCGTTCACAGAGGGCCTTTTGAGGAACCCCATGGGATACACCTCAGATCTCCACATCAGGGAAATCCAGGGACACTCTGATGTACTGAGTTCCCCCAAAATGGAGATGTTTTTGCATGCTGTGGCAAGATATATATTATATATTATTCACACACATATATCTGAGCTAACAATAAAACAAAAAGAATATATTCAGTTATAAGGAAGCATGTAGTACACCAGAGTGCTACATATAATTAAGCATAGTACAAACATGTAAATGAAATTTTATTATATTATTAGAGAAAAAGGTGGCTATAGAAATTTCAAAAAAGTAGTGGGAGGTGGGGCACTTCGAAATTGTGCAAAAGCCTTTTGTGGAGGGATATTAGCAATTGATGGTTGGTGCACTGTGTTAATATTGTACCCTTACAACTTATAAATATTTTTAGTCTTATATATCAATAAAAATCTTAAAAATATTTATGGTTGTTAGTCATTACAGAATGTTAATTAAAATAAAAATAAATTAGTTAAAACTGTAATAGAGAAGATGCTATGAAAATGGTTATTCTATATATTGTAACACATATTGAAACATTCTTGAAAAGGAATATAGTGATATAAATTAAAAAGTCATAAAGCCAATTATTTTTAGTTCAAAGGACTGGAATATAAGCTTTTCATGTTGGAGCCGTGAGCAGAAATAAAGAAGCAAAGAAGGAAGAAAGGAACAAAGGGAGGAAAGTCGAAGAAAAGAAGAAATGAAGGATGGAAGAAGGGAGGAAAAGAAGGAAAGAAGGAATAAAGGAAAGACGGGTGGAAGAAGGGGGAGTAAGAACAGGAAAGAGGGCAGGGATAAAGGAATAGAGGAGAAAGGAAGGAAAGAATGGAGGCGGGGAAAAGGGAGGGAGGGGAAAGATGAAAGAAGAGAGAAAGAGGAAGTAAGTAAGAAATTAAGCAAAGAAGGAGGGAGGTAGGGAGGAAGGAGAAAATAAAGAAGGAAGTTACCAAGGGAGAAAACGAGTGATTGAGGGAGGGACTGCAGGGAGAGGAAGGAAGGGAGGAAGAAAAGAAGGAACTGATTCATAGTATCACCCACTAAGTCTACTTCAGATTTTATCTTTAAAAGAAAACTAACCCTTGGACCCAGAATATAGGGAGATGAAAGATAGAGAAGGAAAAAAGTCAAAGGAGAAAGAGATAGACCAGAAGCAATGGTGAGTGTATGTGTCCTTGTTATGGTGTGTGAAGGAACCTGGAAACCCTAGTGGAGCAAAGAAGACACTGGGGATGGTATCACTACTGGAACATAGTATGTCTAAACCCAATCATGTAAAATTGTTCAATAAAATAACAAAGTAAACAATTTAAAAACGAAAACTAAACCAAGAAGGGAAAGTTCTCTTACTGAAAACGATGCTCGTTGTTCTATTATTTATTTTAACAGAAAATATTGTAATAAAAGCTAGCTATAAAATAATTTTAGATAATTAAAGTGAATGTACTTGGCTGAAGATTGTGCAGTTAATCTAAATGATAATAATCGACATATATATAGATATGCATTATTGGATCAAGTGTGTACATGAAAGAGAATGCAGACTATTATTATAACCAAGCATATTTTGTAGGGTACTGAAAAATATATAAAATGATTTGTAATATTTAAGGAAGTGCACTTACATATTTTTCAATATTACACAATATTGCCATAATGCCTAAATAATAAAAATTTACATTTGTTATTATGATGTTCTTCTCTATTTCCAGAGTAATTGTAATGTTAATTATAAATATGAAGTATGCACATGCCAATATTAAGAATGATGTATTTTCTTGTAGTTTGTGGAAGGATGCACCATTTCTCTCTGAATTGGGCTTATATTAAGTTTTGAGCCAACAAACCCTCTGTGTCTTTGAAATAATGGATCTACAATAGACCATTCTTTATATAAGCAGCAGTTAATAAAAAGCCATTATTTCAAAATACCAAGAGCTTTATAGATTAAGATGTTTTCATATATTCATAATTCATAAGCAATCAACCTGATTAAAATTCTGAGATCTTAAAATCCATTTGGACAACATCTGCAAATGCTGTGAGACTCTTAAATCTAAAGGTTCCAATGCCAAACTACTAAGATGAGTGAAAAAGTGGTTTTATTCTTTATTTCTTTTTAACCACTTTGGAAAACTATACAGTATATGATGCCAGAAGAGAACTACTTAAACCAAGGTTTATAATATTTTGAAAGATGAATAAATATAACTTTATTTCTATCTTAAACCTCTTAGATTTCCTGAAAGTCATCTTGGAATGGAATGCACTTTGTGGACTAAGCTGAGAATGGTGCATTAGCTTGAGCTCAAATATTAATGCAGCTTTTGCTCATGTGAGGAAGTGTCCAGACATGGATCTATAATTTAGTTATCAGCTGCTCACATATATCTCTTTTACTAGATGGTTAGCTATTTAGGACCGAAACCAGGTTCCATTCATCACTGTATAATAAGCAACTAATAGATAAGACTTGGAAAACATTAGTTTGGTGAGCAATTAACCTGACAATTCCTATTAGGGAGACTATGGAAAAATTTATGTGATATCTTCCAAAGAGATGACTCTGGTTCACGTAGGTGGGAAACTGGGAAGAGAGAAACTGAGAGTGAGACTATCTATGGACTCAAGCCAGACTTGAACTAGAAGATAAACTCTGATAGGTTTTATAAAGATAAGGAGGAGAAAGTCAAACCAAGCCCATGAAGTCAGAAACCAGAATCTGAACCCATGGACCAAATCAAAAATAACATTGATTTCTGAAGATACCTGTTTCTCATTTATTCTAACAATGGATTTAACTTTTTAAATTTATTTTTGGTGGTTCTTTTTCCCCACTAGGAGATACCACACCACAGTTCTTGATCTCAAGATCCATTTTTGTTTTCAGGACCCCAGGTGAGTGAATGTTTGATCTGGCTTTTCTTTATGCATTGCTCTCTGTGGAGGGCATCTCTAGTGACCTGATTTGTACTGTGTCTGAGCTTAATAGAGTTACCTTCCCACTGGGCCTGGCTGTTGATATCAAAGGCTATTAGTCTAGAGATAGTCTTGTCTGGATACTAATACACTTGGGTTTTTGCCCTCCCAGCTTTGTCAGATATCCCTCTGTAGGAGCAATAGAGTGACTTTGTAACACGGTGCTGATAGTTGCAGATGTTTATCAGTTGTATAAGAGAATAAGGTTACTACTATCATACTATATCTGCTTCTTTTCTAGCTCTCAATATGTTAATTGGTTTTAAGTTCCCAGAGAGACAATAATTTTCAAAACTATCAATTTATGCTTCCTACTGCTTAATAGTTCTCTCCTCAACATATGTCTTATCTCACATTTTTCTATCCATGCCTTCAACACTTTACTTGGAAAGTATCTTCTGCCAAAGTTCTGCTTTCCATATAGATGCCAGAAATAATTTTGCTTCTTTTTTGACAAGCATACAAAATATCTCCCCTTTGATATTTTCCAGCAATATATTCCTTGCTCCTCTAATAGAATTCTTAAAGTTTAGCTTTCAAACACAACCCATTTGAAGCAACTTAGGCCTTCTCTACCATGATACTTAAAATTTAGATTCTGCCTACTGTCTTGTTATGAAAGGGTCATTTGTTTATTTCTCTACATACTACATCAATCATATCATAGGAAGTTCGGTTTTCTCTGTTTGGCTTATGTACTTAGTATGATATTCTTCAGGTATACCTATGTTAGCTATTTAGTTATTTATTTATATGACAGGATTTCAATACTGCTGAATAGTATTCCATTATGTATATATACCATAATTTTGTACATTCATCAGTCAGTGGGCACTTGTGTTGCTTCCAGTTCATAGCCATTGTAAATAATGTTGAAATAAATATAGAAGTACATATATATGCTAGAATTAGTGTGTTTAAGGTCAATCTTTATAAGTTGGGTATCTGGATAATTGGGAATTTCTATTTTTAATTTTTATGGAATTTCATACTGCTTTCTATGTCAGTTGTATTGATTTACATTGGCAAATAAGAATGGAGAATTTTAGTACCAGGAAAATAACTCAAAATATTGCCTTTGAGTATTGAGTATTGTCTGACATGAATAAGGCCCTGAGTTTGCATGTCGTCTTTGCACAGGGGCCATGGTAATCTTCTCCATCTTGTTCCAATTTTAGTATATGTGCTGCTGAAGTGAGCACAAGGCTCTGAGTTTGAGCCCTGGCTTCACATAGCCTCCTGAGTACCACTATAACTCTAGTGGACCTAAGTACCTCACCAAAGAACTAAGGGTGTCAGACAATCAACAATACTTTTCTCCTTAATCTCCAGAAAAGAACAATGTGGAAAACAAGAAAAAAATGTTCTTCTGTGTAGGACTCATGCACTCAGAAATAATAGAATTAAATGAATGCTCTGTCACTATAGTTGAATGGGGTAGTTTTTTTTTAAACCATCTAGCCATAAACCCTGTCTTCTGAAGTCCTTGCTTTAATTAAGTAAATAAAGTAGCATATTTTGCTTTTATTAAGTTATAGGAAGAAACCATCAACCTACTATTTTCTGAAAAAAAAAAGTTATTTTTATGGGCCTAAAAATGTGTTGTCTGTCTTTATATTATGTTTCTTACTATAATGGAGCAATGAACCTCATAAAACAAACCCATCACTGAATTCTTATATTACCATTCAACTATTTAGATTCATTTTTAGCTTTTTTGTGTGTTTTGCACCATAGAAATATAGACCTTGTATGATAATAGATAATTAGCCACTATAAACAGATAGTATACTAATGATTTTTAAGATGAAAGTTTCTCACCCTTTTGTTAAGTCTGTTAACATTTGAATTTAAATGTCATTAATGAAGTGTAAGCAATTTGTGTTAATATAGTTGTGGAGTCATCTTTCTTTTATAATAGGTTTTAAAAATGTTCCCTACTAATAGAGCACATTTTAAAGATTTAAAGATTCCACCAGTCCTAAAACAAGTGTTCTAACGGGTCAGCATTGTGCTCTTAGGCTGAAATTACATCCCAAACCCTTGTAAAGGCCATTCCTGACATGATGCTCCTATTTCTGTAGGCCTTGTTCTCATTCTAATCAGATGCACTTGTTTCCTTGACCTCATTCTTTCCCTCACATTCATTTTTCTTCCTCTATCTGGTCAAGTGTATGTGTTTTATCAGTAATATTTTCCTTAAAACACATTTTCCTCTATTTATTTTACTTTTCCTCTTCTGCTAACAAAACTTTAAAGCAGAATCTAACTGCTTTTTTCAATCTCATCTGAGTCTATGACCATTTGTTATAGAGAAATTTTCTTCTTAGAATATTGTTTGCTTTACTTTCAATCTCCTTTTAAACTATACTTAGTCAGATTTTTTGGTTTGTCTTTTTTTGGGGTCACACTTGGCAGTGCTCAGGGGTTATTCCTAGCTCTACATTCAGTAATTACTTCTGGCAGTGCTTGGGGAACCATATGGAATACCAGGGATTCAACATGGATTGGCCACATACAAGGCAAGCAAAGAACCCTATCTGGTATACTATATCTTTAATCTCAAAGACTTTTAAATTATTATTTTTTGTATTAAGCCAAAGTAATTTGCAAACTCAAATCTGAGTTTAAGGCATATATTATTCCAACACAAATCCCACCACCAATTTCCTTTCTACCTCCCATTTTCAGTTCTTGATAGGCATATTTTAAAGTTTGGCTGTTGAAGTCTGAATTTCATACTTTCGGTTCTGTTGGTTCTTTGGCTCTTATACACACATATACCACACCTCAACACTGACAATATATTCAAGACCCCTGTTACCTCCTTGTCTGCCTCTTTATACCTTCCTCCCACAATTTCTTTCCTTTCCTGCCCTTCTTAATTCTATAATCCAGGGACCAGAAGAAGCAAAGTGTTCCCACTTAGCCATTGCATTCCCTGTTCTGTTTTTACATATAACACACATCAGTAGATTTGGTATTTGTCTTTTTTTCTGGCTAACTTCACTTAACATGATCCTCCAATTCTATCCAAGTTGCATATGGTTCCCCCAAGCCCTCCAAAAGTAATTCCTGAATTTAGAGTTAGGAGCAACCCTTGAGCACTGCCAGGTGTGGGCTCAAAACAAAAACATATTCTCCAAAATATGTGGTTTAGTTTTGGATTGCTTCTTTTCTTTATAGTGATATTTGTTATTTTCTTTTTTGGTGTTTTTTTTTTTTCATTTGACTGGGGAACTGATCCTAGTGTGGACCAAACTACCAATTACTGTAACCTCAGAGAAGTCTGCTTCTCTGCTGCTTCAGGGGACCAACCAAGTGAAAGACAAGTTGACAAAGGAAGAGCTTTATTAGCAATTAACCAGAGACTGAAACAAATGCTTTCATCATCTTGAACTTCCAGCAAAAGCCTACAGTAGAGAAAGATGAGAACACTACAGTTGAACCCTAAGGGTCAATAGCAACTTGCAGAGAAAACTTTGTGGATTTTTATCTTTTGAATCCAGCCCTTAATTTCTTTGGGACTGACTACTTTAACTTTACCCAAGAGCAGAGAATATGTTTAATAATCCACTTTGGAGAGAGTGTCAGACTAATTTTGAATAAGGAATGCTTCTTTCATAATAGCATTAGGGAGTATATTAACATCCCTATTATATCTGGTATCCCACAAATGTCTAAAAAATGTATACAAGAGCAGTGTGACTCAGCTAGAGTAGTGAGTGTTTCCATCACAACTGCAAATCTTCATTCAGGTAAGCAGTCCACTTTTCCACTACATGGGCTTGCCAGTTCATCCAGTCTCTTTCCTGGACACCCTCAATTTTCAGTTTAGCAAGGAATGTAAGGATTGACATTCATTTTAGGAACTTTGACAGAAAAAAATTCTATATGCTAACTACTACAAACCTTTTATAATATTATCTATAGAGTTTCACTGCTTGCCAGCTGTGTGGCCTGCTTTTTCTAGCAGGATACAATCATAACAAAAAAGTATTTCTGCCCTCAGAGGGCTAATGGTCAGTGAAAGGAGAAAGTAAATACCAATTATACAGCTTTGTAACTTGACTTAAATTGGATGAAACAACCTGCAGAATTCAGTGATTAGTGACCGAAGTCATAAAAGTCCAGATATACCTTTATGATTATTCTACAGATTGGAGGAACAGATTTGTGATTGTGTGTGTGTTTTATATGAAGTTAAATACTTTTGAAATTTTGTCTATAAATTTCCAAGCTTTAAAGTAACAAAGCACAAATATTTGATAACCTAAATGTCTATTACTATGTGACACAATCTCTTAATGTACCCTTTTAGAACTTAAAGATTCATATCAAATATTCAAATGGAAAACTCTCACTGAATTAAAAACTGTCTCTTCTGCTTTTAGTTACTTGCTAATTATCTGCTTTGCTCTTACAAAACAATTGCTATATGCAAATTGAGAGGCACATTGGCAAGATGTGGGCATAAATGGCAGCCTGGAATTGTTACAATGCATTTTACCCAAGAAGCTGTTCTATGAAGAAAGGTAATTTTTAGTGTTCAAAATTCAAGCAAGAGATCACACAATTGAAACAAAGCAAAGCAAAGCTTTATTTTAAAATGTCTACCAGCATGTCCCAAGCTGATCAGTAGGGTCTCCTATCAGAGAGGTGACCTGCCTTCCTACCCTATCAAACTGAAACTAAATTAGCAGTTGTTTTGAAAACAATTTTCCCCAATATATTTGTATTTTCTTCCATGTTCCAATAAGCTACAAAGCCCACTTTCTATGATAGTCTTTGTTCTCCTCAGATGGCTTAGAGTCATCTTCTTTCATTATTGTTGCTGTCATTTTGTCTTGTGGCCATACCTGACAGTACCCTGGAGTTCCTCCTAATGCAGTACTCTGGGGATGCTGTTAGTGGTACTTGGTGGGCTGTGGTGCCAGGACTAAAACCAGGGTTTCCACATGCAAAGCATGTGTATTAATCCCTTTGTTACAATGCACACTTGTTCATATCTTCTTTCATGCAGCCAAAATTAGAAGCAAGAAAGGACAGGAAATGGCTGGATTTAGGAGTGATTTTATTGAAGAGAAGGGAGAAAGGACAACAAAACTATACATGGAAGGGGTCCCCAAAATGGGATTCTAGAGAGATTGATCCTTTTCTCCTATTTCTTTCCAAGAACAATATAAGGCTTAGTTGAGGTTGAAAAAGGAGACTGGGAAAACAGGGGACAGGATGTTGAGATAATTATCTGCTTGATGGTCTGATCATCCGGGTTATCAGACACTGAAATCAAGGTGCTTGTCTTGCATGTGGCAACACAATGGTTTGATCCCTGACATTACATATGATCCTTCAATCCACATTAGGGGTGATCCCTGATCCTTGAGTCAGGAGTCAGTCAAGCCCCTCAAAACAACAACAGCAACAAACCAAAATAAATTATCAGGTCCATCATGGGTCCATCCTTGTGACATTACATCTTTAAATATAGATTATTGCTTTCTTTAAGGCAATTCTTTAGAAACTCTTCCCACCCATTCCTCTTCTTCCCTATCACTTTGAGTCATTTCCCTGGCATCGCACCTATGTGTTGTTGTTGTTTTTAATTAAAATTTCAAATTGAAGATTACTGCAGTATAGCATTGTGCAGTGCAGCATTATAAATCAACATTTGTATACACTGCGTTAATTCCCTCAAAAAATCTATTGCTATCCTTATAGTTGATTTCTTTAACTTACCTGGTCTTGCCATATTACCTCTGCTCTCCAGAAAACCATTACAGTGATCTTAAGAGTTTTCAAGTTTATGGGACCCAAGCAATAGTAAAGTGTGTAGGGTACTTGCCTTGCATTTGACCCCTGTCCTCCTGAATCTTGTCAGGAGATATCTAAATGTGGAGCCAAGGGTAAGTCCTGAGCACCATTGTCTGCTGATTGTGATCCAAAAACAAACAAATAAAAAAGAAGCTAAAGTTCATGTTTGATTTATCTAATTTATGTATTAGTTTTGCTTTTTTATATATCACAAATAAGAAAATTATAGTGTGGTGTTTGTATTCCTTTGACTTGATTCAACATTATACCTTCAATTTCATCTATGTGTTATAAATGGCAGATATTTTATCTTAATAAAAATAACTTATCAGGTCCCATTGTATACACATACTGTATCTTCTTTTGCACGTAGTGTGATTATGGGCCTTGGATTGTCTCCAAATCTTGGTTATTGTTAATATAGCTCTACTAGCCATGCATTTATGTTTTTATATGATTTAGAATTAACACACTTGGGGGGCTGGAGCTATAGCATAGCTTAAGGCTTTTGCCTTGCATGTGGCTGACCCAGGACAGACCTGGATTCGATCCCGGCCTCCCTATGGTCCCCTGAGCCAGGAGTGATTTCTGAGCTCATAGCCTAGAGTAACCCCTGAGCATCATAACTGGTGTGCCCACCCCCCCAAAAAAAAAGAATTAATGCAATTAGGAAACAGAAACTTACTATAAGCTTTTTCTCACCATCTACCTTTGTTGAAGAGTACCACTAGAGAAGATTCATTTGTGGATGGCAGCACTCAGTGCTTTCTGTGAGAAAGGAGAAATAATAATCCAAAATCACTAT
>PVKC010046245.1:0-11273 GCA_004027635.1 Crocidura indochinensis
TTTTTAGTTGGCCACACTCGGCAGGCGTGGATTCGCAGGGATTCCCAGCCTGAGGTCACAAGTAGGGAACCTTGCTTTTTCACAGTCCTTGAGTCTAGCCGGTTTTCATGGTAATGGCATGCTCCTGGGCGTTCCTGCCCTGGTTGGAACTCTGGGAGAGCGAGTTCTTTTTTTTTTTTGAGCCAAGATGGCTCACTCCCGCGAGTTCAGAGGACAGCAAGCAAAAGATAAACACAAAGAGAAGACACACTCACAGTTTTTTTTAGTTGGCCACACTCGGCAGGCGTGGATTCGCAGGGATTCCCAGCCTGAGGTCACAAGTAGGGAACCTTGCTTTTTCACAGTCCTTGAGTCTCCCAATATTTCTTTTATATAATAAACAATTCCTCCTCGCTCCACGCTGCTGAACACAGAGAACAAAAAAAAAACAGCAGCAACAACAACAGAAAGCAGCAACTCCATTCATCTGTCTCAGGGGTTGGGTCCTTGGGTGGAGGGGTACAGCGCAGACATCCCGAGGCGGAGTCTGCCAGCATATTTTAATTAATTAATTTTATTTATTTTTATTATTTTTATTTATTTTTTATTTTAATTTTTTTATTATCATTTTGCTTAATCTTTACCCCATTCTATTGCCTTTCTCTACCTAAAACAAAACCACATAACTCGATTTATTTAGGTTAGACTCTCAAATAGAGGGAGAAACAAGGGAGGGCACTAGAACCAAACAGATATATGATCACTGATATAGTAAGCTGGACAAAGAGGGGACCACCTACTCTAGCAGCCTGTGGGGGGGATTATGGGGATATGGGTTGCAGAAAGGGAACAAGGGAACGGGGAAGTGGGGGAGGACATATTTGGTGATGGGTATTCCCATGATTCAATGTTAATATGTACCTAAAATACTAATGTGAAAGATATGTAAGCCACTATGATCAAAATTAAAAGATTATATATAAAAAATACTCTGAACTGGGAGCAGGAGAAATTGTACATATGAACTCCAAAAACTGGCCTAACACTAATGGAAATTCAATTTATGATGAGTAAAACTTTACTTTAACCTAGTATAAATCTCTTCTAAAAGAAAAAAAAAATAAAAATGAGGACACAAGGAAATGGAGATATATACCCTGCTCATGGATTGGAAGGATTAAGATCAATAAAATGGCAATACTCCCCAGACTATGGTATAGATTTAATGCAATTTCTCTAAGCATACCCATGGCATTCTTCAAAGGAGCTGATCAAACACTCCTGAAATACATTTGGAGCAATAAACACCCACGAATAGCTAAGCAACACTTGGGTAAAGGAATATGGAAGGCATCATTTCCCCAAATTTAAATTGTATTACAGAACTGTAGTATAGTCATTAAAACAGCATTGTATTGGAATAGACTTGAGTATTCAGAGAATGTTCCTCATACATACAGCAATTCATCTTTGATAAAGGGGCAACAGATGCAAAATGGAGTAAGAAAAACCCCTTCAACAAGTGGTGTGGTGACAACTGGTCAGGCACTTGTGAAAACACAAACTCAGTGGCCCAGAGAGATAGCACAGCAGCATTTGCCTTGCAAGCAGCCGATCCAGGACTAAAGGTGGTTGGTTCAAATCCCGTTGTCCCATATGGTCCCCCGTGCCTGCCAGGAGCTATTTTTGAGCAGACAGTCAGGAGTAATCCCTGAGCACGGCCCCGTGTGGTCCAAAAACAACAACAACAACAACAAAACAAACTCAGACCTCTATCTAATACCATCCACAAAGGTCAAATCCAAATAGACTAAAGGCCTTGATATCAGACATGAAACCATAAGCTATATAGAGCATCACGTAGGTAAAGCACTCTATGACATTGAAACTAAAGCCACCTTCAAGGAGGAAACAGCACTCTCCAAACAAGTCAAAGCAAAGATAAATAGATTAGAAACTTCTGCACTTCAAAGGAAATAGTGTCTAGGATACAATAGCCACAGAATGGGTGAAAATATTCACTCAATACCCGTCAGATAAGGGAATGATATCTAAGATATACAAGTTAATGACAGAACTTAACAAGAAATAGATATCTAACCTGATCAATAAATGGGGAGAAGAAATGAACAATTTTTCAAAGAAGAAATACTAATGGCCAAAAGGCACATGGAAAAAATGCTCCTTGGGGCCCGGGAGATAGCATGGAGGTAAGGCATTTGCCTTTCATGCAAAACATCATCGGTTTGAATCCCGGTGCCCCATATGGTCCCCCGTGCCTGCCAGGAGCAATTTCTGAGCATGGAGCCAGGAGTAACCCCTGAGCGCTGCTGGGTGTGACCCAAAAACCAAAAAAAAAAAAATGCTCCACATCAATAATCATCAGTGAGATGCAAATCAAAACAGCAATGAGATACCATCTCATGCCACAGAGACTGGCACACATTACAAAGAACAAGAATAATCAGTTCTGGCAGGGATGTGGAGAGAAAGAAACTCTCATCCACTGATGATGGGAATGCCATCTAGTTGAGCCTTTATGAAAAACAATATGGAGATTGCTCAAAAAATTAAAAATTGAGGGCCGGAGAGGTAGTACAGCAGTAGGGCATTTGCCATGCATGTGTCTGACCTAGGATGGACTGCAGTTGGATACCATCACCCGTGTCCCATGTAGTCCCCCAAGCCAGGAGCGATTTTTGAGAGCATAGCCAAAGTAACTCCTGAGCATCACCTAGTGTGGCCCAAAAACAAACAAAAAAAAGTGAAAATTTAGATCACCTATGATCCAGCTCTACCATTCCTAGGGATACAGCCTAGGTAAAACATGCAATACAAACATGCCTTCCTCACACCTATATTTATTGCAACGCTATTTACAGTAGTCATATGGAAGCAACCCAGTTATCTTTAAACAGATGAATGGCTAAAGAAACTGTGGCATGCATATACAATGCAATACTATGCAGCCGTCAGGAGAGATGAAGTCAGGAATTTTTTCTATACATGGATGGACATGGAAAGTATTATGCTGTGTGAAATGAGTCAGAAGGTGAGAGATACAGAATAGTCTCACTCATGTCTATGAGTTTTACCAATAACAAATTACATTCTTGCAACAATACCCAGAGACAACAGAGATGAACACCTGTCTCAAATACAGGCAGGGATAGGGGAGGAAGGAGATGGAGGTCATTGCTAGAGGGAATATTGCACTGGTGAAGGGGGGGGGGTGTTCTTTTTATGACTGAAAACCTATTATAATCATGTTTGTCATCATGTCGCTTAAATAAATATATTATTAAAAAAAAAAAAGAATGCCCAAACCCCCAGATTGAAATGAGGTATAGTTAGGCCTAGGTGATTAAGCAATTTTTGGATACAGTATATTCTTTCTTGTCTCTGGGTTTTATTGCTTTTTGCTTCATTTATTTTGTGTTAATATAGGTTTTTCTAATGCTTTGGCAAAATGCAATGTTTGTTTTTACCAGCTTTGTCATTCTAGACTAAAAGAAGTATTTTAAAAATTTACCCCATAGGCGTAATATTTTCTCAAATTATTCACAGTGAATATTCGTAGCTGAAAGGGTCCAACCAGTACCACTCCTTCCAGTGGTCTTAGGGTGAGAAAGTGTTATTTGAAGTTCTTTGACTCAGGTTTGGTGAAACAGTATAAGCAGAGGAAGAGTCTCCTCAAGTAATTCTTAATATCAGATGTTTATGTTGCAACTAACACTATCACCCAGACATAGTAAAAATATAGAAACAACTTGAATGTCTATTCAGTTTCTAGAAATTATCTTTAATTGTCATTCAAGAAATTGGCTTAAGGATATCACTAATCATTAAAAACACAGTAAACCCAGTGAGGTTTAAGTTTTTAAGTAAACTTTTGGCTGCTATTTATTTTATATTCTTTTTTTTAAATACTAAGAGAATCTGGCAAGTAAAACTATGAAGATAATAGAAACATTGCTTGTTGCTTAAGGTATTTGAAGCATAAAATTCTAGAGATTCTACTATTCAGGAATAATAATTATTTCCACAACTGAAAATGAAAAGACAGAATATTTTAAAGATTTGAAAACTATTACTTCACTTATCAACAAAATAATTCTGTCTAAAAGTTTACATAAGATTACTTTTTTTGCTAATAAATTTGAGCCTATATAATAGATATATCATCAATATTCATTATTAACTTTATTTTTGTTTGTTTGTTATTTTTGTTTGTTTGTTTTTGGGCCACACCCGGCGGTGCTCAGGGGTTACTCCTGGCTATCTGCTCAGAAATAACTCCTGGCAGACACGGGGGATACCATATGGGATACCAGGATTCGAACCAACCACCTTTGGTCCTGGATCGGCTGCTTGCAAGGCAAATGCCGCTGTGCTATCTCTCCGGGACCGTTAACTTTTAAGTTATTAGTTTAAATGTATTATTTTACTTATATTGCCAGATTCCATGGCTTGAGATCTCAGCCTTTTTTTTTTTCTTTTTTTTTTTTTTTTTTTTTGGTTTTTGGTTTTTGGTTTTTGGGTCACACCCGGCAGTGCTCAGGGATTACTCCTGGCTCCATGCTCAGAAATTGCTCCTGACAGGCACGGGGGGACCATATGGGGCACCGGGATTCGAACCAATGACCTTTTGCATGAAAGGCAAACGCCTTACCTCCATGCTATCTCCCGGGCCCCGAGATCTCAGCCTTTTAAAAAATTCTTCATGCCTATTCAGACAAGAGTCTTTTGTTTGACGTGTTATATTTTTGAACCACACTCTATAGTACTCAGGGGTCACTCCTGGTAGGTTTGGGGGACTATAGAAGGGCACTAGAGATTGAACCTAAATAGGCACTGGTTGGAACATTCTGCCCTTAACTCAAAACAAAGACTTTCCCAGCTTCCTCTTTTCTTTCTACCTATCCCTTTGACATGTAAAAGTAGATTGACTTGTAGATACTTAGTCTCCAACTAGACACTCCCCTGCTGGGTTGGAATTTGAACTGGTAAATAAAGAGATGCTTCAGTTTGGCCGCCCGGAGAAACCAATAGACAAGAAGTCACTAGCTGCGTGATTTTCTCCCTATGACTGGCAGGGTTTATTAATTTTTCATGGCTTCCTGCTTCAGACCTACTTACCAGGTTTGGAAATACCCAGTGGGGAGTTATTTTCCATCACCCTATTGATTGTACTATCTCTCTGGCCTCAGAAAAAAGTATCATGCCCCATTTGTCACCCATACATCTCACCATTCAACTAAAGATAAAGGATATATTGACTCCCTCATTGATTTCAGTTAATTTATTAATATTGCACACAAATTTTAGAGATCTAACTCAATAATCCTTGATTTATTCATATAAAAGCATTTAACTCAGTAACAGATGGAAGATAAGGCAAGGTGTGAGAAGAGCATGAAACACCCATTACATCACCTGGTAACTCCACGACTCACAAGTAAGAATGTTCTCTAAACTCTGTCTTTATGGATTTTATGGTATTTGCATTCCATAAGAGTGATTGGCCCAATTTCCAACCTCCCTCTCCTCCAAGAAGGTCATAAAGGTGAGACAAGTTTTATCCTGCATTCACCTGGTTAGCTTCACTGGTAAAAAGCCCCCCTCATTTATTGTTCTCCCAGAAAATTCTCTGAACTAGAAGAGCTAATATGTGTGGCTAAATATATAGTTATAGATAAATATGTAGATATATATATGAGGATTGACATAGATGAGATGTAATATATCACAATTTACTGATGCTCACAAAGAAATGCAAAATACAGAAGTCTAATCAAAAAATATATTTTAGGGGCTGGAGAGATAGCATGAAGGTAGGGCGTTTGTCTTGCATGTAGAAGGATGGTGGTTTGAATCCCAGCATCCCATATGGTCCCCAAGTCTGCCAGGAGAGATTTCTGAGTATAGAACCAGGAGTAACTCCTGAGTGCTGCCAGGTGTGACCCCAAAACATAAACAATAACAACAAACCCAACTATAATCATGTTACATAAATAAAAAATATATTTATTTTATAAAAAATATAAGTTAAAAATATATTTATTTTACTTATTTATTTTTTCTGGGCCACACCTGGGGTTATTCCTGGTTCTGTGCTCAGAAATCCTGACAAGTTTGGGGAACCATATGGGATGCTGGGGATCAAACCCAGGTCAGCTGTGTGCAAGGCAAACACCCTACCCACAATGCTATCGCTCTGACCCCTAAATAAGATATTTGAAGGCTGCAAAAAATCAAACTCAAAATAATTCTTGATTATTTTTACAGAAAAATGATATGGGTTTTGTAATGAAAAAATATGTCTACATTTAGAAAAAAAGCTATTTTACTTGGATTAATTTCTCTAGTAAGAGACAATAAATAACTCAAGACAAGGTATAGATTTCATGCATTTTTTGTTGTTATTGTTATTTAGGGATTGGTACTTGATGTTTAGTATTTCTAAGATGACTGTTAGCTTCATTTGATATTTATTTGTTTTTCTATTTGTTTGTTTTCTTTTTGAGGAGGGTCACACCCAGTGACGCTCAGGGATTACTCCTCATACGGTCAGAAATCATTCCTGACCTGGGGGGACAATATGGGACACTGGGAATTGAAATCAGGTCCATCCTGGGTCAACTGCATGCAAAGCAAATGCCCTACCACTGCACTATTGCACATTTGTTAATTGAAAAGAATACTTTTCTATTTTGAGTTTTTATTGTAAATTTTTAAATTTGTTATTATTTACTCATTTGTTTTGGGGGCTAGTGCCTAAATAATAAAGTTAACTTTTAAAGATTGAGTCTGAAATTCTTGAAGAAATAGGCTTACTTAATGTTACTTAATGTTTAAAATGTTATTTGAGAGAAAAGGGAAAATTAGATCTTTAACTATGTTTATGCAGAGACGTATTTGGAAGTAATGAAGAAAATCATACTAGAATTCATTCATTCTGAGTAGACTATCATGTTCTTAGTTGAAAAAGAGAAGCCTTACCATAGGCGGGAGAATTTAGAGAGGTGTTAATTTAGAGGGAAAAAAATGAATTCTGATTTTAAGATTACATAATTTAAAAAATATCAGTTAAAAGAGTAAAATGAAATGAATTAAGAATTCATCATTGTAAATCACTTTCGAACAACAAATTTTGGCATAAAATGTGTCTTAGAAGCATAATAAATTTAAAGTAATAATTTAAAATTTAATAGTGAATGTTGATGCTATATTTTTTCATA
Source organism: Crocidura indochinensis (assembly GCA_004027635.1). Classification (NCBI taxonomy): domain Eukaryota; kingdom Metazoa; phylum Chordata; class Mammalia; order Eulipotyphla; family Soricidae; genus Crocidura; species Crocidura indochinensis. The sequence goes on from PVKC010046245.1 coordinate 7,221, forward strand.
GATAGATTTATTAATACATAAATGATAATTTTAATGTAAAATTTAAATTGAATTATTTTGTTGATAATAAAGAGTAAAAGTTTTCAAATCTTAAAACATTTTCTTCTCTCTGTCTCTCTCACTCTTCATTTTCAGTTTATGGGATGAACAATAGAGTTCTTGAATCATAGACTCTTATTTTATCTTTTAAATGCCCTGAGAAATAATGTTTCTTTTAATTTTATGGTATTACTTGTTTGGGTCTGTGGTTTTGTTTGTCCGTTTGTCTGTTTTAATACAGAATATAAAGTGAAAAGAAGCAAAAATCTACTTCACAAACCTTCACTGTTTTGACTGCTATTTTTAATAATTAAAGATAGTCTTAAGTCAATTTTTAGAAAAACAAAGATAACTTCTAGAAAATAGATCAGAATCTGTTGCTTCTGGATTTTACTATCTACTATTCAGTACCTGGTATTGCAAATTAGTGTCCATATAATCTTGGTAAATCAACTTGTATCAGTTTTAAACACTGGTGGATTCTTCTAAAATATTTCAGACTTACCTTGAAATTCATCAGTCAGACCCTCATTCTTGATTTTGTCTAAATATTTATTCCCAAATAGAATGTTTCAGAAATGCTACCAAGAACAACTTTTTTCATAGAAGCCCCATAGAGAAATTGGGTAGGATGAATGCCACCATTGGAGATAAATAGATCTGTGAAGGTTAACCTGTGAAGATAGATAAACATCACAAGGTTTGAGAACAACTTTGAAACATAGCCAAACCTTTCTGGTCTGGAAGTCACATATGATTACTCTTTTTACAAGATTTCTTATTCTCCCCATCATCATCAGTCATAAACAAGGAAATAGATTTTCCTCACATATTTGGATAAAACTGCCTCTTTATCAGGTTGAAATCACTAGAAACAAGGCATATAGGGGCCCAGGAGATAGCATGGAGGTAAGGCGTTTGCCTTTCATGCAAAAGGTCATCGGTTCGAATCCTGGTGCCCCATATGGTCCCCTGTGCCTGCCAGGAGCAATTTCTGAGCATGGAGCCAGGAGTAATCCCTGAGCACTGCTGGGTGTGACCCAAAAACCAAAAAAAAAAAAAAAAAAAAAAAAAAAAGAAACAAGGCATATAATGAAAGAAAACAGAACTACTACATTTATGTGAATTTGAATTAAACTTAAATAGAACATTTAGATTCAGACTTGAAGTCAATTTCATTACCAGTTGTAACCTTTGTTTCTGCATCACACAAAGCAGTGCTAAGGGTTTATTTAGTCTTGGCATCGTACTCAGGGATCACTGCTGGCATGCTGACTCCAGGGACCATCAGGACTGTTGGGAATTCAACATGGGTTGGTCGTACACAAGGTAAGCACCTACTGTCTTATCACATTATTTCCCATTGTTGTTACTTTTAATCAAGCTACTAATAGCCTAAATTCATAAGCTAAAAGTTGGAGATAGGTACAGAGACAAACATTTTATATATTATTATCTTTATATATCATGTCTATTATACTATTTTTACTGAAATGTGTTTTATGCACATATTTATATATTTCTTTCTTTCTTTTTTTTTTTTTTTGGTTTTTCGGTCACACCCGGCAGTGCTCAGGGGTTACTCCTGGCTCCATGCTCAGAAATTGCTCCTGGCAGGCACGGGGGACCATATGGGGCACCGGGATTCGAACCGATGACCTTTTGCATGAAAGGCAAACGCCTTACCGACATGCTATCTCCTGGGCCCCATATTTATATATTTCTGTTGTCTGTATTATTGTTTGAAGAATTTGTATTTTGCTACTACACATAGAATAGCAATCCATATCCTCATTCTAGTCATTTTTATGTGTCCTTGCAAGTTATCAATTTTTGTGGTCTATTTATATGTTTTCTTTTTATTACTAAGATAAATTGGACTGTATTTTAAAAATATAAATCAATAGCCATATATTTAAACTTTTAATTTGAAGTTATATATGTTATACTTTTATAAAAAATAGTCAATTTGGGACTGGAGTGGTGGCGCAGTGATAGGGTGCTTGCCTTGCACGTGGTTGGCCTAGGACAGACCATGGTTCAATCCCCTGGTGTCCCATATGGTCCCTCAAGACAGAAGCGATTTCTGAGCTCATAGGAGTAATCTCTGAGTGTTACCGGTGTGGCCACAAAACAGAAACAAATTATCAATTTGTCAATAGATATTCTATTCGAACCATTTTAACTTCACTTTCACTTTGAATTTTCCTACTGAAAAAAAAAAGTCCTACTGATCTTTTAAATAATATCTAACTGCATATCATTTAGTGTACATTTATTTTAGAAATGTACCTCTTGTAAATAGATTTATTTATTTATTTATTGCTCAAGCAATATTCAGGAGGCCTAAAAATCCTTTCAGAGGATTCTCAGGCATGGGTCAGGGTCAGCATTCACTTTTAAAGTTCAAGGATGTAGTGCTGTTGAGATCCTGAAATGGCAAGAATTATCTGTTCACCATTCAGTTGCTCATTGGCCTCCAAGGCTTTATCCAGGATAGTTGAAGTGTCAGACCTTCAGCCACGACTAATGGTATGCAGGGCATGCACTTTAAATATGTACAATTTTTCTAGTTCTAGAAGTACACAAAAATGCTTTACTTACTCAATTGTGTATGTGGAACATTCAATTTAGAGTTCTAGTTACACTTCTGCAATTACTATCATCTTTATATAGCTTGAAATTTTTGTTTTTCATTAATGTCTTTATTTAATCACCATGATTACAAGCATATCTGTAGTTGGGTTTTAGTTATATATATGAAAAAAAGAACACCCTCCTTCTCCAGTGCAACATTGCCATCACCAATGCCCCTCATACCCCTCGTCCCCAATTCCCTGCCTGTATTTGAGACAGGCAATCTATTTCTCTTACTCACTACCACAGTCATGATAGTTGTTAGTGTACTCATTTATCTAACTGAACTCATTGTGGTATACAGCCTGATTTTTTAATTCATTAGACTTGAGACTACTGTGAATGAATGTAAATGCTATAATAGGCTTAGGAAAATTGTCCAATGGAGTTAAAGTACAATGGAAAAGATTCCACATATGATCTCCTGAGCCCCACCACGAGTGATCTCTAAGCACAGTGTCAGAAATAAGTCACTGCCAGATTAGACACCTAAACCAACAAAAGCTTAGAAAATCAAGCTTTCTAAATTCTTAATATTAAGAGTTATAGACATAGGAAAGTTTTAGGTAAAAATCGTATTCCTTTCCAAATTTTTGCTTAGGTTTGATAGCTCATTATTGTCTGAATTTAATTTAGAGAAATATTTCTTTATGTATTGGTAATTTTTTTCTTTTTAATAAATGTGGAGCATGTTACTTATTGTATAATAGCTCTACTATAAGTTTCACTTTCAAAATTGTTATATTTCATTCCTTAAAAGTGCTTTTAATTTTTCCTACTATTGTCTGCAGCATAGTTTATATAATGTTCTGTATCACTATGTATAATTTCTTTTTTTTTTTTTTATTTTAACACCTTGATTACATACATAGTTGTGTTTGGGTTTCAGTCATGTATAGAACACCGCCCATCACCAGTGCAACGTTCCCATCACCATTGTCCCAAATCTCCCTCCTCCCCAACCACCCCCCGCCAGTACTCTGGACAGGCTCTCCATTTCCCTCATAGGTTCTCTTTTCTAGGACAGTTCAAAATGCAGTTATTTCTCTAACTAAGCTCACCACTTTTTGTGGTGAGATTCCTGGGGTGAGCTGGAACTTCCAGCTCCATTCTCTTTTGTGTATGAAAATTATTATTGTTGCAGGAATGTCTTTCCTTCTCCTTGAAACCCAAAGATAAGTGATACCATTCTGCGTTTTTCTCTCTCTCTCTGACTTATTTCACTGAGCATGATAGATTCCATGTACATCCATGTGTAGGAAAATTTCATGACTTCATCTCTCCTGACAGCTGCATAATATTCCATTGTGTATATGTACCACAGTTTCTTTAGCCATTCGTCTGTTGAAGGGCATCTTGGTTGTTTCCAGAGTCTTG
>PVKC010046246.1:0-11271 GCA_004027635.1 Crocidura indochinensis
TTGCTCTAGCCGGTTTTCAGTCTAATGGAATGTTCCTGGGTGTTTCAGCCCTAGGATGGACTTCTGGGAGAGCGAGTCTTTTTTGGGGACCAGTTTGGTCCACTCCCACGAAGTCCAGAACAGCAAAGGACAAAGAAACACAAAGAAAAGACAAGACTCACAGTTCTTAGGAGTTGGCCCTACTGGGCAGGCGTGGATGTGGAGGCATCACTGGGTACTTTTAATCTTCATTTTTCTTTGTGGTGCTGGAGGTAGAACCCAGGGCCTCCCTCACACATGATAGGCTAAGCATTCAGCCTCTGATCACAGCCCCAGACTATTGGAGATTGTTTGGGGACCACACCCAGTGAGGCTCAGGAGTTACACCTGGCAATAAACTCAGAAATCACTTTTGGCTCAGGAGACCATATGGGATGCCGGGGTTCAGTCCTTAGTCGCATGCAAGGCAAATGACCTACCACTGCGCTATCACACCAGCTCCACCATTGTACATTTTTTCAAAGAAATGTCTTCTTTCCTTTTGTTTAATTTAGATGTAATTTAACTACAGAGTTGAGCTTTAATTTTAAAGCAGATTTTATTTCCTCTTTTATGGGAAGTGTTTTGTTTTAAAAATTCCAAAGAAAATTTTCATTCTGATTGACATATCACACAGAGAAGTAGACGTGCTACCCTAGAAGGTCAGAATAGACCACTCAGAAATGATCCAGGTGGGTGGTTTTTGACAATGGCAGGAAATATAAATATATTTAATTCTAAATAATTCTAAAATTAATTAATTAATTAAATTGTTTTTAAATAATTATTTAATTCTAAATATAGTGATTATTGCTTTCATGCGAATATTTTATTAGCAAGATTTTTTGTATCCTCATGGAAATGGAAACTTTAATCAGTTTCTGAAAGCAAGTGCATTCAGTGAATAAAGCACTATAGCTCATCATAATTTAGAAATTTTGTTCTGTGATATGTGATCTCACATTGGCTAGAAATGAACCTACTTTTCAGTGACAAGAGCATAACCATTGTCATCAAAATTGGGCAGCAATTCTGACCTTTCCCCATTGACAATTTCTTTTTTTGGTTTTTGGGCTACACCCGGTGATGCTCAGGGGTTAATCCTGGCTAAGCACTCAGAAATTGTCCTGTCTTGGGGGACCATATGGGATGCCGGGGATCAAACCAAGATCCATCCTGGATCAGTCACATGCAAGGCAAACACTCTTCCGTGGCACTGCAGCTTCAGGCCATGTCCCCATTGACATTTTCACTGGAAGGTTTAACACCCTGAACGTCAACAACCATCAAACATAAATAACACCCTAAACATCATTAACACCCTAAATATGAACACCTTAAACATATAAGCTTCTGGTCATAAGCCTGGCTACTAAGTGATTCTGAAGATAGAAAATATCTGGGAGATTCACATACTCATAAAACATTTTGTAGACATCCATGTCTACCATGAAAGTTTTTATTGATTCCTGGAACATGATCATATTCCATGGCACCAACATGTTTATGGTGCCATGAACACCAACATGTTCATCCACCTAATGAAGTATTTGAGAATCACATTGACGTGTTACTCAATTACATTTGGTAAAGCATAAAGCATGAAATCACTATAGATCATACTTAACTGATCACATTAATTGTATTATTAGGAATTGTTATTAATATTAGAGATAAAAATTCAAATATGAGTCAGTAGGCTTGTACAACAGGTAAGGTGCTGGCCATGCACTTGGCTAGTTGGGATTTAATTCTTGGAGTCATAACATTAGCAGAGCGAGAGCCAGAAGTAACTCTGAGATCTGCCAGTTAAGGCCCCAAAACAAAACGAAAAGAAATTTTTGAAGAATTTTTGCAATTAACTGGATGAAATGTTAGAACAAAGGTTATGAGGTGTAAAGCCAACAGAATCTCTGGAAGAAGAGTTGTACCATGTCTAGACCGTGTCTGTGTAGCTAATAACTACTTGTCAAAAATTATACGCAGAACTCTCTTTCTCTCTCTCTCTCTTCCCTCTCTCACTCTCTCACACACACAAACACACATATAAGGCTATAAATGTTTAGATCATAAGCTTGAGAGACAGTTTGCTTTAACTAGAATGTGGATTCTGTCAGGTATTAATTGTGTGGCGTGGGCAAACTCCTTCACACCTCCCGGCTTCATTTCCTGATGTGTAAATGGAAACATTAGGATATCCCTCTTGGCAGACTGTTTCTCCCCCTAGTCTGAGAATAATTAGGAATCTGGTTAAATCTACCTCCTTTTCTTAAATCTTCTCTTCACCTTTAAATAGTGTCAAACCCCATATACAGACATCATTCAAGAGGAGAGACTTCTGCTGAGTTTTCCTTATCATTACCACTGACCCTCAATCACAGCTAATGGATCTGACCACCCACATTGAGGGTCATACCTTGAACTTACTGTCAGCCAACTGGCAGTTCCAACTTTCTCATCCCAGCCCGTCAGTCTTCTATACTTATTTGCTTGTCTTTTTATACCTCTTGAACACTGACTTCATTCTCCTACTCAGTAAACAAAGTATGTCCTATTTTTTTCACCATCATATTTCTGCACTTCTTCCAACTTGTAGGACCCAACCCAGGCCTAATTTTCATTTCTTTCCAGCCTAGACTCTAGAGTTTATTACTCAAAATTTATTCTATCCCAAGCCCTTAAATTCATGACTACATATTTTTCTGTGTAAACTGTTTCCTCAGAGAAAAGGATATGTTAATTATTAATTTGTCTCAGACAATTTTATCTGTTGTATCTTAAAGAAGCAACAAATTTTGCACCAACCATTATGTACTCCTAGAGATTACACATTGATTTGTATTCTCACTCCATATTGCATATCAAATAAATATCAGGTTATTATAAATTCAACTGTTTTTTTCTTATCACTGACAACAAACTCTAAGGGTATTGTTCCTATTATTCTGTCCTTTAAAAATGTAGAAGTGCAACATTAGATAAACATGAGATAAATGATAAAAATATATTTCAAATTAAATCTGCATTTTTCAACCCATTTAATTATAGTATTGACCAAAAACAAACCTGTGTAAACTGTAATTGGGAAACAAAACTGAAGTATTGTAAACTGTGATAATGTAGACATATTGGTAAAATAAAACTTGTAGAAAGGCAAACAGGTATTCCTTACTGCGAACACCACCATTACATGGGGGTAAACTTGATGTGCATTTTGCTTATTTGTCACACATTTATATTTTTTATATTTTGTATTTAAAATTAGCAATAAGACTCCAGACCTCCCAGCCACCATCACAAAAGCCAGCACCTGCTCAGGAAAGAAAGAATGGCGAAAACAGCCCAAACCCATCACCACATCCTCAAGTACCCTAGCTCGGAGGGGAGTGGAGCACAGGGAGCCCCCTTTCACTCCTTAAATTTGGTGTGTGCAAAACAGCTCTCCCCTTCCTCCTCTGGACCTTCCAGCTGCCATCACAAAAGCTTGTACCAGCTCAGGAAAGAAAGCCCATTGATCTGCTGCCCCATAAACCTTGCAGATAATTGAGCTAATACCTTATGGGTCTAGGCAGAACAGGCCTAATGTTTCTCTTCCTTAGAAAACATACATCCTCCAAACTAGAAAAACAACCCAATAAACTAGTGTACAACATTTCTTTCATACTTGGGCAATCGTGCTTACCTAGAATAAATAGAACCCTAACAGTATACCTCCAACCATCTCTTACACAATTAAGCAGAACACTTATTTTAACACCCTGAAACTCCAGCACTCCAACAAACCTAATACAAAGGAAGATGGGGGAAAGTAAGAAAGACACCAGCAGCTGGAGATATGGATAAAAATCCTAACAAATTCCCAAGTTCTCCAAAGAGCACAAACCCTATACATGAGGACCTAAAATCATCATTTAATGTCTTAGCAATGGAATCCAAGGAATCACTAGCCAAAGAAATTAAGAAATCTATAGGTAAATGAAAAACCAACTCAAAGAAGAACTCTATCAGAAGATGAGAGAATTTACTAAGAGATCGACAAAACATACTAGCAAGCCAAAATAGCAGAATTACACACATAGAGAAACACATTGATGAACTTGAAGACAAAATTCAACCCAACAACAACAACAAAGAAATCAATAAAGAAAATGAGAGCTAAAACATTGGAAGAAAATGTGAGGTACTTAATTAACAAAGACAAAAATATAAACTATACCTAATAAAAATACCAGAAAGGAAAGAAAATAGAGAAAGGGAAAAGAAGTAGTGAAATAATAGCAGAGAATTTTCCCACTCTCTGGATAAAGACAGCTGTACAAATTCAAGAGGTGAAAAGAATACCAAACAAAATAGACCATAACAGATCAACACCAAGACATATAGTAATACAAATAACAAAAACAAAGAGCGGAATGATTTCTTCAAAGCAATGAGGAAGAAAAAAATATCTCAAATACAAAGAAAGGAACATAAGAATCAAATCAGGTCGCCCATTTGAAACAATTCAGGTAAAAAGACACGTTTAAACTACTGAATGAAAGAAACCTCCAATTTAGAATCCACTACCCAGAAAATCTCTCATTTCATGAGAGGGAGGGTTAAAAACATTCTCAGACAAAAAAGAAGTCACAATATTTACACTAATGTAACCAATTCTAAATTAATTACTCAGGGATAATTTACACAAACCAAATACCCAATTGTAACAAGAACAAATCTATACAATGTAATATTATAACAACTCTTCTGTCAATAATTTCCTTAAATGTCAATGTACTAAACTTTCCTATTGAAAGGCACAGATTAGAGTGTCATATCAGGAAACAAAACCCAGATATCTGCTGTCTGCAGGAATCACACTTAAAAGTTCAGGATAATCACAGGCTGAGAGTAAAAGGATAGAAATAAATTATACATGCCACTGGAAAGTAAAACTCTGGGACAACCATACTCATATTGCATTCAACCTCAAAAAAAAGTATACAGAAACAAAGATGGACATTACTTATTGATCAGGGAACATTAAACCAAGAAGTACTAACTCTGATCAACATTTGTGCACAAAACATAGAGTCTGCAAAATGTGTAAGACTTTTTTTTCACAAACCTGAAGAAACATATGTATGTAAATGTGATAGTAGTGGAAGATTTTAACACACCATTATTGCCACTAGACATTTCCACTAGGCAGAAAACTAGCTAAGGCATAAGAGGCCTAAATGAGAAACTATAAGGATTAGGACTAATGAACTTATACAGGGCCTTCCATCCTCAGAAAGCAAAATACATTTTCTTCTCAAGTGCACATGTAACATTTTCTGGGATAGACCATGTTTTAGGACACAAATATAACTTACATAAAATCACAATTTTTGTTTTTGGTTTTGGGCCACACCCTGTGATGCTTCTGGGTTATTCCTGGCTATGCGCTCAGAAATCACTCTTGGCTTGGGGAACCATATGGGATACCAAGAAATTGAATCATGGTCCATCCTAGGTAAGCCATGTGTCAGGCTGTACCATTTGCACCACCACTCCAGCCCCATAAAATCACAAATTTAAGAATTATACCAAGCATGTATCAGACCACAATGCAACAGTGATCAAGACTGACTGTAAAAAGAAGAAGTGGAGAAAATCTAACACTTAGAGTCTAACAACATATCTGGAAAATCATCAGCAAAAGAACCCAAATACAATTAGAAGGAAATAAATAATAACAAAAATCAGAGCAGAAATAACATAAAAACAAAGAAAACAATACAATAAATCATTGAGATCAAAAGCTCGTTTTTTAAAGAATAAACAAGATAAATAAACCACTGGCAAGACTCACAAGGAAGAAAGGGGAAAACACTCAACTAAATAGGATCACAAATGAAAGGGGAGAGATTACAACAGAACCTTAAGAAATACAATATATCGCTTGCTTTGGAGCGGGTTTTTTGGGAGAGGCGGGGCTTTCTAAAAATAAAGAAAAGAAATATAATATATCATGAAGGTTTATTATGAGCTGTATACTCAGTTAAGTTAGAGAACCCAGAAGAAATGGACAAATAGCTGAAAAATATCATCTCCTGAGACTTAATAAAGAGGAAATAGAAAGCCTAAACAGGGGGCCTGTGAGGTGGTGCTAGAGGTAAGGTGTCTGCCTTTCAAGAGCTAGTCAAGGAAGGACTGCAGTTTGATCCCCCTTGGTCCCCTCAAGCCAGGGGCAATTTCTGAGCGCTTAGCCAGGAGTAACCCCTGAGCATCCAACGGATGTGACCTGAAAAACTGAAAAAAAAAAAAAAAGCCTAAATAGACCAATCACAACTAAAGAAACTGAAATAGTAATTAAGAAGCTCCTCAAGATCAGGCCGGTGCAGTGGCCCAAGGGGTAAGGCATCTGCCTTGCCCATGCTTGCCTAGGACAGACCGCAGTTCAATCCCTCAGTGTCCCACAGAGTGCCCCAAACCAGGAGCGATTTCTGAGAACCTAGCTAGGAGTAACCCCTAAATGTCGCCGGTGTGGCCCAAAAACCAAAAAAAAAAAGAGGAGCTCCTTAAGAATAAAAGCCCAGGACCAGATGGTTTTACAAGTGAATTCTATCTTTTATCAAACATTCAGATAATTACTACCATTGATTTTCAAACTTACAAAACATCAAAAAGATAAAAATCCTCCCTAATACCCTTTATGAAGCTAATATCATTCTCATTCTCAAAAGCTGACCATCAAAGATACCATCAAAAAAGAAAACTACAGACCAATTTCACTAATGATATGGATGCAAAAATTCTGAAAAAAAATATTAGCAAACCAAATCCAACAACACATCAAAAAGAGTATATACAAGTGGGTTTCATCCCAGGGATGCAAGAATAATGGTTCAACATATGGAAATCGATCAACATCATACACCTCATTAACAAAAAAAGGACAAAAACCACAGGATCATATCAATCAACACAGTTAAAGCATTTGACAAAATCCAAACCCTATTCATGATGAAAACACTCAGCAAAATCGGGTTGGAAGGAAACTTCCTTAAGAGAACTACAGCTACTTATAAGAAGCCCAGAGTCAACATTATCCTTAATGGTGAAAAGCTGAAAGCATTTCCACTAAGGTCAGGCACTAGGCAAGGCTATCCAATGTCTCCACTCTTATTCAACATAGTATTAGAAGTCCTAGCAATAGCGGTCAGACAAGAAAAGGGAATCAGGGGCCGGAGTGATGGGGCAGAGGTAAGGCGTTTTCCCTGCACTCAGCAGACCCAGAATGGACTGCTATTTGTTCCTCTGGTGTCACAAATGGTCCCCCAAGTCAGAGTGTTTTCTGAGCACAGAGATGAGCTCAGGAGTAACCCCTGATTGGCAATGAGTGTGCCCCCCCAAAAAAAAATTAAAAGAGAGAAGGGTATCAAAAGAATCCAAATAGAGAAAGAGGAAGTAAAACTTTCTCTTTTTGTAGATGAATACAGTTAATGTATGCATTATATTGCTTTCCTAAACACAGTGAGTTAGAGGAACATTAGAGAAACAGTAGCATTTATGACTGCATCGGAAATGATAAAAGCTGAAAGTAAACCATGCTTTTCAATTCAGAGGAGAATTGGGAACCAACATGTAGCTCCACCCCGGAGCTAGGTGGGGTCTTAGGAACCGGAGATGGCCTGTAACTTTACCTGCAAACCCTGCCCATTTCCTGGGAGGGGTCTTGGAAAGGTATTTAAGGGCTTTGACCCAGAGGAAAGGAGTTTTTGGTCTTTGGCTTTTGCCTGGTTGGACCTTTGCCAGTTTAGAGGGCAGAGGAAAGATGGCTGAGAGAAATTAAGACGCAGGACTAGATAAGAACAGCTGAATGCTTAATTCGTTATGATATAGGCCACACATGTAGGGTATGAATAAAGCTGTTACTTCCTGAAGCCTGCATGTGAGTGAGATTTCTGCCCGTTGCTCTCATGAACCTCCAGACCCGATGGTTAATTGGGGTGTGGAACCACATGGTCCAGAGCCTAAAGACAGAGGCCTCCATCCACCATCCAAGCCAATCATAAGGCCTGAATTACAACACCAACACATGCTGAGTTGCTTATAAGTAATGGCAAAGAACTGGCATGAAGGCCACCATTATGGAAACAAATATGGATGGTGCCCTATGTGTTCTGAGGTTTCTAGGAATCAATAGGACACAACCTTGGGAGTATGTCTCCACCTTGAGCAGTACCTCTGGAAGAACATCTGATCTTCCTGAGATCAGGAATAAGAGATCAACCAGTGATGACCATCACAAATGGGCTTTTGAGAAAGATAATTTGGGTTTCAGAGTGCAGAAGGGTTTAGAAAGGCTAGGACTGGTGGGAATGAAATGTGATAACAATCTTTACAGATTTAAAATTATGCTGGTGTTAAGGCACACCTTGTACAACACCAACCCAAGTTCAATCTCTACTTCTGTACATGGACCCCTGAGTCCTTCTAGGATTGATCTCTGAGCACAGAGTTAGGAGTAAATCTTGTAAATGGTGGATATGGTCCTAGAAACTCACAACATAGAAAAATTACTAATATAAATGGATATAATTTTTACTATATTTTCCCCAAATATTTCTTTTCTTTTCCAGAAAAAATGTGACTTATACTTTTGTTTCTCTCTATGACTCTATTCAAATCATTTGCTAATTTTATTTTACTTTCAAAATAATGTAGGGATAAAAGGATAAGTTTCTCCACTCTTTGAAAGTAGACTTCCTATGAACCTTGTATAAGTGGAAATGGCATTAAGAGTAGTGTTACTATTGTTTAGATGGGGGAAATATGGGGAGGCTATTTCATGAGTTACAGATTCCCAAGAAACCTCCCTAAATCATGAAACCTCAAAGTCAAAGCAAGAGTGACCTGAGCATACACAGTAGCTCCCAGCGAGGAAGTCTGCGGGATCTCCCTAGTTGCTCAATGCTGCAGCCCTCTCTAATGACTGTTGAAAACAAAATGTTGAAAGCAAGTTTCACTTTAGTCATAAAATGGAAATCCTCTTGGGATTTCTTTGAGTTAGTGAAAACAGGTTATTACATAGGTCTTTCATGAAAGCAACGTGTCTTATATCAAACATTCTGAGTGGGAAACTGCCTGTTTCTAGAACTGTGAAGCTTCATATTAATATTCCAGTATAACACAATGTTTTGTATTTATACTTACAAAAATTATCTTTGTCATTTGTCTATCTGGCATAGGTTGTGGTTTTTTTTTTTTGAGCCAATCATTATTTAAAAAGTATTTTAAAAGTCTGAGTTTCTTTGGGGTCATTTTATTTAAGTTATGTTTCTCTTGTTGAATGTATTGTGTCTAGAAAAAAAAGCCAAATTGTTTATTTGGGGAATAGAATTTTCACTTAATTAAGTACCAATTTTTTGTGCATGTTGATAAATATTTAGAAAAACTGCTCATCTACTATAAGTATTTTCATGCCTTCCTTGTAGATATGTTAATTTTTAAAGGCCTAAAACAGGTAAGGTATCTTGAGTAAATATTACAATGTCAAGGTATAAAACATACCATTTTTATTACATGAGTATCAATATAATATGTGCATAATTCTATCAATAACCAAACATACTCAAAATATATATTTCACCTAGAGTTCTTATAAATGGAAATTTTCTCCATTCACTGGTAGCTCTTATGTAACACATGGTTAAAATGTAAACAATACAGTAAATAATATTTATAATTAATGTAATTTGATCTGTAACACAGATGTAGAAAAGTCAATTAAAAATAATTGAATGAATTTGGGAAAGGGTTTAGGACCACACCTAATAGATCTAATGGGGTCTTGTTCTGGGAATCAGATCTGAACTTCCATATGCAAGTTAATGTCCTCTGTCTCTTCAACCATCTCTCTGTCTGCTCTGAGTGCAATGTAATTTAAGAATATAGTTTATTGGGGCCCAGGAGATAGCATGGAGGTAAGGCGTTTGCCTTTCATGCAAAAGGTCATTGGTTTGAATCCCAGTGCCCCATATGGTCCCCCGTGCCTGCCAGGAGCAATTTCTGAGCATGGAGCCATGAGTAACCCCTGAGCACTGCCGGGTGTGACCCAAAAACCAAAAAAAAATAAAACAATAAAATAAATAAATAAATAAAAAGAATATAGTTTATTAAATTATGAGGAGTTAATGCATGGTATAATTATTAACAAATCATGAAATTGTGAAAGTTAATATAAGGTGTTCTAGTAACCAGACTATAAATATCTTTGTAGTTTTTATTTTTGTGTAGCATAGATGTTTTTTTTTTTTACCAGTTTTGAGATTCTTTGTTGGATTCTCATTGTTGAAATAAGGATGAAATTAAAAATCTAATTAAAAATTAGATTCTTGTATCCAAACCTGCAGTCTATTTCAGAGTCTGGAGAGATAGTAGAAAGATTAGGCAAGGCACTTCCTTTGCATACAGCAGATCTTGGCTTAATCATTGGCACCACATATGGTACCCTGAACACTGTCAGGGGTCACTCTAAATCTAAATTCAGAAGTAAGTCCAGAGCACAGCCAGGTAAATTCCAAAACTGAGCCAAACTAAAACCAAAGCAAAACCCAAACTCAATCCATCTCTTTGATTGTTTAACTATTTGGCATAGAATGATTAACATATATGATGATCTAAAGTATTTTTAGTTCTCTTTCACATATTGTTAAACATAAAGAAAAATAGCCACTATCTCCTACCATATCTATAAACTAAATCATATTTAATAACAATGTCCTTTGTGATATTTCATTGAATTCCACATGGATCCTTTGATATTACCTACCTTGATTAATTTTGGTATGAGTTCTGTTTTCATTTATTTTTGCATCTCTATAATAACATACAATGGATATTTTTACCCCCAACTGAGTGTGCCATTTAATTGAGAAGTTTTAAATTAAATTATGCATTTGTTTTTGTTATTCATACAATGCCTTGCTTTTCATTTTTCTTTGATGTGTTTTTAAATAAGATCATTTATAATTTAAACAGTGTTTCCTTTGCTTTTTGCTTTCCTTTGATATTTTGAAAGTTATTTAATATGTTGTTTCAAAAAAACTCTACCAAAGTCTGACTTTTAGATTTTAGAATCATTTTCAAACTTACTATTTGTTTCAACTTATAAAATATTAAAATAAATATTTGACTTCTACTTATTTGAATTCATAACTGAAATAGAAAGAATAAATTTATGCCTACAATTTCCACTGCATCATTTTAGTGTTGGTTACTATA
>PVKC010046247.1:0-11284 GCA_004027635.1 Crocidura indochinensis
CCTCTGATATTCTCTCTCTCTCTCTCTCTTTCTCTCTCTCTCATTCTTTCTTCTAATTCTGGCAAGCAGCTTAAATCCCCTTTCACTTTCCCCAGGCAAGACTAGAATCTCTTGCATGTTTCCAGGCTCTGACCTTCCTGACGTTGGTCTCCCAACACTAGTAGCCAGTTTTTTTTATTCTTTAAGTGCTAGAGGAGTCATGAAAAATTCAGACACTGGGTTTCCCTGAGACCAATCTGGTGGCTTTTTCTTTGTGCTAACTGCTGCTTTCTATGCATCATTCAAAAGGTACATACCAAGTTGTCAGCCCCTGAACTGCTACTTGGTGTTAAACATGAATATTTGTAGCTTGGCAAGGGACTAAATTTAAAAAAAAAATTAATATTTGACAAGCCCAAAGAAAGGCATCACAGGTTCAGAAGTATCCATTTGAAAGGTTTTTAATTTGTAAAAAGTCAAAACTTTTTGTCCATCTGGGGTGATTCTGAGCCACAAAAGGCCTGCTTGGAAAAAAATCACTGATTACTAGACTTCTTCCAAGAACATTGATTATGATCATGCCATTGCAAATATGGCAGCGAAGGTTTTATTTTTTATGTAGATGGCAGGAGGAATATTCATTCCATGCATGAATCACTAATCTTCTATGACCAGGGAGCCAAGTGAGATGATATAAGACTTATTCCAGTTGCACATCAACTATACCTACAACGGCAAAATTGCCTTTTCCCACATTTCTTAATTAGAATTAGAATCAGCTTAGAACTAATAGAATCTCTTATTAGTCACAAAAAGAATGGTTTCCTCTCCAGTTCAAGTGGCATATCTGCATAACTTATAGCCTTAAGAGCTTATAGTCCCTGTTACTCTTGGCTGACTGCCTTTAACTCTCCCATATTAATGAGTTGTTCTAAATTTAGTCTGCTGTGACAAACTAATATTAATACAGTATTTTATGGCCTAGAGCATTGTTAATACATAGGAATGAACCCCAGAGTCAAAGGAAGGGGGTGAGGGAGTGAGATTACTTTGTGTGATTGTCAAGATATAAGATAATCCAAGTATGTAGATATTAAGACTTAAATATAATACACTGCTTATGGATTTATATTATGTGAAACATTTTCTATTATTTTAAATCCTCATGGCATTAGTTTCCTATTTTCAGGGGTTTATAACTTGGTCATACAAATTCACTCTGGACTGAAACTTGGAATGCAGGGTCTTAACCTGGGAACCTTTTATTTATTTATTTATTTATTTATTTATTTATTTATTTATTTATTTATTTATTTAATCAAATTAAAAAAGTCAGTGCAGTCATTTTAACCTGGATCAGTGGTAAAGGAGGAACATAGGCTTAGGATGCAATTTTGGAAACAGGGTTCTGACTTCTTTCAAAAATTGCACATCCAGAAAATGAGAACTAACTCCTGGTAGGGGTTGAGGTGGGGAATCTGATTTAAAGAAAAGAAAAGAAGCTGATGTCAATAAACCTGATAGAGGAACTGTTTTCTTCAAGGCACATCAGACCTTTTAGTTACACACTTTTAATAGCAGTCTACATATGTATATTGACTTGGGCAGTGGCCAGTATAGGCAGATAGACAGTGGTCAAGATAGACTTATATGTAGATTTTGAGATGTCTGGAGGAGATGTATCCTTGGTTGTAGTGTTCTGGAAATTACATCTGCAACCCATGGGCATGGATATAGACATCTGTATGCAAATGAATTTAGATTTGTCATTTTAAACAAAGTCATAAAAAGATGCATTGTAGGATCAACTTGATTCCCTAACAAGATGTTACAGTGCTTGCCTTTGAAGAAATCTACAACTTCAGAAGAAGTGAAGGGAGCACCATACTTATTATCTAGGCAACTCCTAGTGCTAGGTGCACCCATTAGGGAGAATGTGAAATTTGAGAAAATGAGTTTGAGGTGGTGGGGCAATCCCTATGGTAGTCCACTTAACAGGTATTTGAAAGTCTTTAAACACATCTTTAAAAGGAAAGCCTGTGTGGGAAATGATTATTGTATTTATTGCATCTAGGTCACTGTGTTTTGATTTCTAGGAAAATAGTCACCTATAGGAAACTGACAATTTTTCTCTTATCTATGTACTGAATTCTATGACATAACATTTGTTAGTTAACATTTGTTAGAAGAACATTTGTTCTTCTCTTTTCCTATGGTTGGGTCAGTTTACAGAAAGTACTTTTCCTTTCTGTGCTCAGCTTCTCAGCCAGATGGTGGGAAAGGGATATTGCCTGGAATTCCACAAAGCAATAGAAATTCTTTTCTAAGGGTAATAGGAAGTGACTACTCCCAAGAACAGAAGAAAACTATCCTGATCTAACAAGAGATGGTGAAATGTCTGCTCAGAGCATGGAAGAGGTTGATCAATCCTTACCCTATCCTGCCCCTGGCTAGAACTCTCACAGTTAGTGAGACCAGAGGCAGAGCTTCTCATTTTTATCTCTATTGATGACAACTTATTACTGAGTGTCAATGCATCAAAAGAAATTGAAATATAAAAATGTTGTCAAAGCTAATTCTAGAAAGCAGAAATATTCACTCTGAGATTTCCTGTTTAAGGAAATCATCCTAAAATTTTATAAAATTATTTTTTGAAAAAGATACATTGTGTAAGGATCTGAAAAACACATTTGCTCTTTTTTCTTCTGGTGGCTTGCTGTGCTTCAATGACCTAGTCACATACTTGTGGATCCAAATAGCAATGTTGCTAGATTGTACAATGTGAGTGGTGCTGAAGATCCTATTCTCAGATTCCCCTTAAACTCTGGATGCTCTACCTAACAGTGAACACAACCTTGAGCCTCTAATTTTATAAATTTTTCCCCCTTTTTTGGGGGGGGTTTGGGCCACACCCGGTGGTGCTCAGGGGTTACTCCTGGCTGTCTGCTCAGAAATAGCTCCTGGCTGGCATGGGGGACCATATGGGGCACTGGGATTCGAACCAACCACCTTTGGTCCTGGATTGGCTGCTTGCAAGGCAAACGCCGCTGTGCTATCTCTCCGGGCCCCTAATTTTATAAATTTTTTAATCTTAATATAACGTTTTGGTTAATGGGAAAAACAAAGTATAAACCAATAATTGGATACAAATTATTAGTCACTCTCCATAAAGGTGAACAGCTTCCCTCAAGTTACTTAAACTAAAATTTCATTTCTGAAACAACATGACAGCCAGGCCAGATATGACTTGTGTTTTGTATATGCTGCACTTGATGGGTTGGAGACACACAGCTCACATTGTTTAGATTTACTATTGGTTCTACATAACAGATCTTGATATATTTTTGAGCCGAGAAGATGAATCTTTGCTTTGCAAAGAAACATGTCCCCACCCCTAACTTTTATATTTTTATGTCTCACCTTCTGAGTTTCACAACTAAACTGAAAACCAGATAGGGCAAGATTCTAAAGACTTTTTAAGATTTGTTAAAAATTCGAATTCAGGTTTCATTTAGTAGTAGTTGGCTAAATCCCTTGACGTGGGTTTGGTTTTCAGAAAACCAAATTTGTATCTTTTTCCTATGGAGATTTCTGTGAGATAATTTTCTAGAAATGATGAAGATAATTTCATGCTTGGAGGAAATATTCTTTCCTAGCTCTTCTTTGGTATTTAATAATTTTTATCTTTTTTTTGGATATGTTGTGAGGGGAAGAGAAGATAGTGGTACTCTACATTGTTACTCTACATTTTCTAGAGGTGCATGTTAAAATTTAGAACATTTTTCAAGATCTACCATTATAAATAATTATATGTAGCATTTATAATTTTAACTTATAAAAATGAATGTTCATATGCTTCAAAATACAGTAAATAGTAAAATGTCTACTTTCATCACTATCCCTCACTTTTCTGCTTTTGTTTTCCATGCCCAACAAATGATTTTGTTCTGTATTATTTGAGAAATCTTCTATTCTCATAAGTAATTTTCCCTTTTGTAGAAATAGCAATGTTGTTCATATACTGTTCTGTACTTTGGCTTTGCTTTCTTAATTGATATTAGAGATTTTCTCCATCAAATTATTAAAGCTTCTATATTTTTATTTTTAGGAGTGTTATATTCTATTCTTTAATTGCATCATACTTGTATTTAAAGAAAATTATGGTATTTCTAATGCTTTGCTATAAAAAGAGCAGTAGCATGAATAACCTTGTATAAGTCATATTACATGGACCCTAAATATATGTAGGATAAATTACTAGGCATGTAATTACAGGTCAAAAGAAAGATGTATTTGTAATTTGGGTGGGTTTTGCCAAATATCTTCTATGGAATACATTTTGGGGACACATCTGGTGGTGCTCAGGGTTTATTCCTGGCCCTGCAATCAGGAATTACTCCTGGAATGTTCAGGGGACCTTATGGGATGCTGGGGGTTGAACCCAAGTTGGCCAAATGCAAGGCATATGCCTTACTCATTGTACTATTGCTCGGGCCCCCATTCTATAAATATTTGCACTATAATTTTCATTCTAATATTGAATATGATAGCCTTGATCATACATTAAAATCTTTTCTAATTTAATTACCTTTGTCATTTATTTAATTGTCTTTGTCATTGATAGGTAAGGAAAAAGTTACGGCAATGTGATTTTAAACAAATTTAACTCATTGTAAGTTGGGTAAGAGTTTGAAATATATTCAAGACGTATTTGCATTTCATTTTCTGAGAACAATAATATATTTTGGCAGGGGCAGGCCTTCTTAGAAGTGTAATTGATGGCTCTCCTTAACAGAGAGCAGAGCTGTTAAGGATTGGCGGGTTATAGTGGCTTATCATTCTTACACTCTTTTGTTGTCTTACGTTTTTATTTTATTCATTTTTATTCAGCATTGTAGTACTTTTTTGTTTGTTTCCTCTATTTTCTGTTGTTGCTGTGATGACTGGGGTCACACACTTGGTTGCGGTGCTTGTACATTTTTGTTGTGGTATTCACATGCACTTGACAGCAGGGCTTCAGAGATCAAAAGAGATTCTGTGATGTGCACTCAGTGTGTGAGCTGTGCCAGGGATCAAACTGGCAGTTTCACATCTAACCTACCCATACCCAGGTCCTCTTTAATGTGATGATTTTTAGAGATTCATCTACGTTGATATATGAATCTATCTCCAGGTTGTTAGTTTTTCTGTGTGTGTGTGTGTGTGTGATTACTTTATTATGAGTATGTCACATTTTGTGTGCCACTTTGCTTATTTATTAGAAGATATTTAACTTGTTTGCTGTAGCTTTTAATGTGTATTCACAAAGATGAGCTTATGAGATCTTTTTATAAAGCCGGTGACACATGTGAGACAGGATAAATGAGTAAATTCAAGCACAGAAGTTAAAGACTTGGCTAACTGGGGATTTCTGATATTCTCAGGCAGAAACTAGGCTTCCTAACACTTTATGTGAGATTTCGCCTCTGCTTTATAGAGATTTTCATTCTTTAGAGCATGGAGAAGTATTTAAATTTGTAAATAATGGTGCTCAAGCAATACAAAGTACAAAAAAAGTGAACTTGCCTTGCATGCTGCAGCTGTTGGTTTGATCTCCAACAACATATGGTCCCCCAAGCCCTACTAGGAATGATCCCTAAGTGAAGAACCAGGAATAAACCCTGAGCACCATCAAATTAGACCCCAAATAAAACAAAATCATAAATTAGCTCACTTGCATATATTTTGGATTGTGGATACCTTATGCTTTCTCTTTTGATCATATAGCATGTGTACATCTATAACATGTGTGAGTATGCAGCTACCTATTTAAATTTTTATTGTATCAACTAAGAAATAACCAGCTGTAAAGCAAATTCAATAAAAATATAACAAAAGTCTTAAAAATTTGGTCTTTATAGTATTTAAGTTGAGAGAGAATTTAATGGTCTCTCATGTACAAGGTTTTTCTAACTTAATTCTTCGTAGCAGACACACTCTTGATATACTGTCAATATTTTGTTAGCTGTGGATACCACATGTGATAACATTCTGGGGTCAAAAGCATCTTTGTGGTGTTGGGGGTGGGAGATGAAGTATTAGGGATTGAACTCCAGGTTTTACAAACAAGATATATGAGCCACTGCTCAGTTATAGCCCAGCCCTATTGCTGACATTTTAATCTAGAATCATGACTTTAGAAAACAGATTTTCATGAAACTTAAATTTCTATTTCCTCTTTTAATAACATAGACCATTTAATTAAAGAGGACTGTATTGCATTTTTCTCCAGCAAGATTTTTTTCTTATACATATCAAAATGATTATGACTGACTGAAGAATGAGAAACTGAAAATCAAAAACACTTAGAGTGAACAAAGCACTTCAAAGATAAGACCAAGTTTTATATTTTGTGTTTCTCACAGATATATTTAATATTTAAATGATAAAGATCTTAAACTATAATATTGACTTACCCAAGGACATATAAGGTGCTAGAAGATATAGCAGAGTACATGATATATAACTACAAAATAATTTAATTGTAGTTTCAGTTTTTCAAACAAGAGAGGCATTATGTTCTCTGTATATGCCAAAATTAAGAAAGGAGAACAAAACTTTAATAGAAAAAAAGTATTAAAAATATGGATATTCATGTCACACTCATGGAGAGAGTGTGTTTGGTGCAGAATGTGGCACTAAAGTATCACTACATATATATTTGGGTATGATATAGTAATGAAAACACAAAACTATCAAGGCACGGTCTTGATGGAATCGCATCAGCAGACAGAAATGGTATATAGTGCCTGAGCTGTCTTCAGAAGACTTCCAAAGCCTGTAGAACTTTGTCAGGGTTTGGGCCTTGCTCCTTGAGGAGTAAGAGAGCAATCTTCCTTTCTCAGCATGGGTCAGGAGTCCCTCTTTTGGGCTTCCAAGGAGCCCCACACCTAGTCTTACCTTACACTTTATGACCATGAATCATAATAATATGGTTATAAACTTCTCTCCCAGTCCACTTCAGGATTTGTGCTTTACAGCCAGGTCCATCTATCTAGTCCAGTATCTATTCCATGAGACAATCTGAGTGTCAGTATATTGTAGTATAAAAGGTTTTCAAAAGACATAAAGGATAAATTAAGGAATTGGCGAATAAAGATCTTAGTAGGAATATTGTATCTTTGGAGGAAATTTACATTGTCATGATTTAAATAGTATGGCATACAGTTTCAGAATTACGAAATTGCTGCTTCTGTTGAATGAATAAAACATTAAAATTCAGCAAAGAAGTTTGTTTTCCTTTTTCTTTCTCATTAAATTTAAAAGTGACTAGTGGAGTTGCCTTTATGAAAAAGTAGAAACAATTATGACTTATATAAGAACATTCTCATTTTTGACTCTAATGGCAAAATAAATAAAATACCTAAAAGCAGAAACTTTCTTATTAAGATAGGCATTCTGTGGAATATCCACTGCTGCCTCTGCATTTTTTATTGGCAGCATGGGAAACCATATTATTACTCACTTGAGTTCATGTAATTTCATTAGCTATATAACCAGCATACAGAAATAAACATATTAAACTTTAATATCAATCACTTTTATCACATTTTCAAATGCAAGGCCAAAATTGGTGCAACGTAAAACCACCTACAATAACTTTAACATTTTAGCAGTTCCAACATAATTTCATAAATAATACGTAGGAAAAACTTTTTTCAAAGAGAAATTGGTATTTTAATTTAGATAACAGTTCGACTTGAGTTTCTTATGTGTGTGGTATGATCTTTGGCTCCTTTTAAAGAGTTTTCTCACTAGAGGGCAGCATTTGACTAAATGTTTAAAAGGAAGGTTTCCTGGGGAACTGGGAATATCCATGCAGATCACTCTAATAACCCAGTTAGCAGCCTTACATGGATTTCTAATTCGATTTGTTGGGCTGGGACCCAATCTGGTTTGATAAGCCTTTAGAAAGGAATTTTAGGGATTTATTCCACTAATAAATATGAATTGTTTTCTGAAAGGTATTACGACAGGTTTGTTGGAGTCACGCTTACCGAGAGCTCCTATTGCCTAGCCTTTTAAATGCACATAAATTATTACATTAAATTATTTATTATTGTAACTGACTTACACATGAATGAGGTTACTGTCTTATCAGGTATCTTTATTATTTTTTAATCTCTTCGATGATATCTATTTCCTAGAGGTCTTATCTGTATTACCTATTTCACCTGGAATTCTGTTTTTAAGGGTGAGCCCTACAGATGTGTTGCAAGAGCAGCAAGTGAAGATCTCCCTTAGGAAGATGGTCTTCCTTTGATGTGGGCCTCATGGGTAACCCAGGAGTTGCTTTATGCTCTGAGAACAATACCTTCTCCATGACAAGGAGCAAGCCCAGAGACTGGCCACTGATGAGGCTTCAGACTCAACTCAATAGCTTCTGCCTTAATTTTTAAGGCACGAGAAGAAACTATTTCTTGGTTTTTATCATTGTTACACCACTGTTGGAATAATACATTTTTCTTCATTTTCCGATAGAGAGTTGAGATTATAGTGGAGACATCTGGAGATTAGATAAGACAGGCAATTGCCAACTCCTGTCTTTGTTAACCTTGGAAGCCTGGGTTGGAGAAAATGGCCTATCTTAACTAGAGAGTTAAAAATTGTAGTTGAGGTTACAGTAGTGTTAATGTTTATGCTTTTATTATAAAAAGTTATAACTCCTCCACAGGCACTCAACTGGCAAAGATCCTTCACCATTGTCCACATGCCAATCTTTTTTTGGTGGAGGTCACACCCGGCAGCGTTCAGGGATTCCTCCTGGCTCTACGCTCAGAAATCGCTCCTGGAAGGCTCAGGGGACCATACGGAATGCCGGGATTCGAACCACTGTCTTTCGGCATGCAAGGCAAACTCTTTACCTCCATGCTATCTCTCTGGCCCCCACATGCCACTCTTGTCCACTTTTTCCCATACCCTATCAAGCCCACTTCACAAAACTTTCTAACCTCAGTTCTGTAGTCAAAGACCATAAATTTGTTTATATTCGATACTATTGGTTCCCTTGCTTTGATCTTCTTTCGTTATATACCAGGCATTAGTGATGCCATCAGAAATTTGTCCTTCTCCCTTTGGCAGTCTGTTCTTTAGGGGCCACACCCAATGGTGTTATAGAACCTCAGAAATATTGACCAATGGTGGTGACCTGAAGATTTGGTTCTTGCTCCTGATGGTGTTCCAGGACATAAGATGCTAAGGATTAAACTCAAGGTTCTGCATAGCTAGGCTCCTGCCTACTTCTTGATTTATATCTTTGGTTCCAAAATAGTTTTTAAAATTGGAAAAGCTATTGATCCAAAAAAGCTTCAGTCTCAGTAGAATATGCTTATAGTATACCTGCATGGACATGTACACATAGATGTGTAGAATCATTGAACTAATATGTTAAAATTTTAACATAAATATATCTTAGTGGTGACATACCATATTTTCTGGCATATAAGACGACTTTTGAAATAAAAAAAAGTCAACCGAAAATCGGGGGGTTGTCTTATACACTGAGTATATCCCGAAAAATGTTTCACCTCTAAACGAAAATGGTCTGACTATTGCCACAAAACGAATTTTCCAACTGGATCCTGCACCAGTAACTGCAAAGCTGCTCAGACGACCTCTCTAACTCAGCCAATCCAAGCAGGCTTTTGATGCATGCAAATTAGACAATGTTCTGGACCCGAATCTACACTGTAAAAGCCTGATCAGATTGGCCAGAGTCAGAGAGGAAGTCTATTACAGTATAACCTTTGAAACTTTGCTTGTGATTGACTCACTGTGGTACATACAGTTGCAGCACAGGAACATTCTGTCTGATACAGCGAATATAGGCCTAAACCTATGCTTTAACTGCAAAATTAGGGGGTCATCTTACACGCTGGCAAATACGGTATTTTTTTAGTTTTAAAAGTTTTTTCTTTTTTATTAATATCTTTATTTAAACACCTTGATTACAAATATGATTGTAGTTGGATTTCAGTCATGTAAAGAATACCCCCTTTCACCAGTGCAACATTCTCATTGCCAATCATCCCAAATTTCCCTCCTTCCCACCCCACCCCTGCCTATACTCTAGACAGACTTTTTACTTCCCTCATTCATTCATATTGTTATGATAATTCTCAGTGTAGTTATTTCTCTAACTGCACTCACCACTCTTTGTGGTGAACTTCATATTGTGAGCTGGACTTTCCATAGCCTCTCTTTGTCTCTGAGAAATATTGCAAAAATGTCTTTTATTTTTCTTAAAAAGGAAAGATGAGTGAGACTATTCTGCATCTATCTCTCTCCCTCTGACTTATTTCACTCAACATAATAGATTCCATGTACATCCATGTATAGAAAAATTTCATGACTTCATCTCTCCTGATGGCTGCATGATATTTTATTTGTATATGTTTCTTTAGCCATTCATCTGTTGAAGGGCATCTTGATTGTTTCTAGAGTCTGGCTATTCTAAATAGCGCAGCAATGAATATAGCTGAGAGGAAGAGATTTTTGTATTGTATTTTTGTGTTTCTAGGGTATATTTCTAGAAGTGGTATAGTTGGATAAAATGGGAGCTCAATTTCCAGTTTTTGGAGGAATCTCCATATTACTTTCCATAAAGGTTGGACTAAACGGCATGCCCACCAACAGTGAATAAAAGTTCCTTTCTCTCTCCACATCCCTGCCAGCACCACTTGTTATCATCCTTTGTGATGTGCACCAATTTCTGTGGAGTGAGATGGTACCTCATAGTTGTTTTGATTTGCATCTCCCTGATGATTAGTGATGTGGAGCATTTTTCCTGTGCCTTTTGGTCATTTGTATTTCTTCTTTGTCAAAGTGTCTGTGCATTTCGTCTCCCCATTTTTTGATGGGATTAGATTTTTTTTTGGTAAAGTTTCATCAGTGCCTTGTATATTTTGGATATTAGCCTGTTGTTTGATGGGTATTGGATGAATAGTTTCTCCCACTCAGTGTGTGGTTCTTGTATCCTGGGCACTATTTTCTTTGAGGTGCAGAAGCTTCTCAGCTTAATATATTCCCATCTGTTTATCTGCGCTTCCACTTGTTTGGAGAATGTTTCCTCCTTAAAGATGCCTTTAGTCTCAATGTACTGGAGTATTTACCTACGTGTTGTTCTATATACCTTACGGTTTCAGGTCTGATGTCAAGGTCTTTAATCCATTTGGATTTTACCTTTGTACATGGTGTTAGCTGGAGGTCTGAGCTTGCTATTTTGCAAGTGGCCAACCAGTTGCGCCAACACTACTCGTTGAAGAGG
>PVKC010046248.1:0-11274 GCA_004027635.1 Crocidura indochinensis
TTTGGTTTTTGGGCCACACCCAGTGACGCTCAGGGATTACTCCTGGCTATGCGCTCAGAAGTCGCTCCTGGCAGGCACGGGGGACCATATGGGAACCGGGGGATCGAACCGTGGTCCGTCCTAGGCTAGCGTAGGCAAGGCAGTAGGCACCTTACCTCCTGCGCCACCTCCCGGCTCCCTGTTTTTCAAGTTTTAAAAAGGTCAGACCCAGGTCAGACCTCGGTTCCAATCCCCAGCATCCCCCATGGTCAATAGAGTCACCTGGTGTGGCCCCTCCCCCCAAAAGGTCAAATGTAATCAGACAGTATTTTTCAGAATTATATCTTTATATATATATATTTCATATATATCTTTATATCTTACATAAAATCCTTATATCTTTGAAGAAGAGCGTTTGGAGCATAGGAACACTTCAATGGCATTAAAACAATCTGTTTTTCCTTTAAGCAGTTTTTATCCCTTAGTCTGAATTATTTATAAACAATGCATACTTAATTCATGCTGTCATTACAAAGTTATTTTTAATGACATTGAAATATTAGATTCATTGTTGAAGTTCTTTTCAGGAATATAGATTAAGCCGAAATTAACTTTTAAATGTCTTAACCTACTGTCTTCTCCTTTAGTTGAATATAGGGAATGCTTGCAGATAATCCAGTCCACTTTGCTCGTTTGTAATGAAATCTATCTCCAACCCACCAACAGGATTTTGGTCTACTGTTTCTAGGGATATCTTTACATAAGATCTTCAGTTTTCTGACTGGACTATAAGAATTCAGAGCCTTGGAATTTGGCATGTGTTCAAATTAAATAAGTTTAAAGATTTGCTCTGGGCAGTGATAGCATGAGAGTAGTCACTGGAACAAAGACATTGTCAATTTTTATTTCTTTGACTTAAAGTTGAAGTCCTATTGGGAGCTGAGTACATTTAAATGTAAATAACCTGAAGTAGCCACACAGTCAATTTCAGTCCCAACATTACTGCATAGCTGAATCACATAAACCTAAAGCAATGCTAATACTACACTTTTGACCTTAGTCTGTATTCCACAATGTTCTTTGGTAATTGCTGCCATGCTGGCAGTCAACAAAAAAGCTGAGTAAAGAAGAATTATATGAAAGCAATTTGACAGGACTCATAAATACATAGTCCACTGTGGCAATTAGAGTGCTAGACTGCCCTTTTTTATTACTATTTGCCTAGTTACCATCAAACTCTTCTTGAGTTGGTTCTTAGTAAGAGATCTATACTAACCCTTACAAGTTGATTCTTTAACTTATTAACCAATTTTCTTCTTCAATAGAAATGCATGTGTTAACCACTTGTGTGTTGTGTTCATTCCCTTTTCTACTGTCTATAAAAACATTATTATGTGCATTTATTTATATATAGTATGCCATATTAATTTATAGTCTTCTAAGGCACTACTAGAATGTAATGGATGTTAAGAATATTATTTAATTCTGCAAGCTATTCTATTTATACCATGGAAATTATCCAGTGAACAAGTATTAGGAAGACAAAAGAAAACAATCTTTGCTGACAAGGCCTTTCTTTTGTGCTGGTTATACTATATGACAAACCTTGACTTGTCAGTTTTATGTACCTAGCTTTTTTGAATTTACCATTAGGACTTTGGCTTATGGATTACAGAACACTGTTTAGACATGGAAATATAGATGATAGTATATTATTCATCCTTCTTTTTTAGAAGAAAAGGATCCATGAATACTCCAAACAATGAAGTGAAATTAGAGATTCAAAAATAATAGTAAAGAGAAATGTGAAAAGAAACTATACCATATACTAGTTTCATAGCTTCTAGTGTTCCTTTAAATGATTCCTAGATGCTAATATTCTTTTAGACTTTGAATATGGGTTTATATATATGTATACACACATATAAACCAGAATTTGACATGCTGAGCTTGTAACTGGTGGGTTTGTCAACTCTAAATAGTATTTTCTAAAACATAGGGAATGGTAGGTGGTAGGACCATCTTGTTGTACCTGAGAGAGTTTCAGGGACATGTTTGCACAGCTCAGTAGGAAGAGATGCTCATAAGTCAGAGTTTCTAAGCAGTAATGTTTTACATAAGATCTGTTTTGTTTTGCTTTTCAGATTTTGGGGTAAGTGCATTCTTAGCAACAGGGGGTGATGTTACCCGAAATAAAGTAAGAAAAACCTTTGTTGGCACCCCATGTTGGATGGCTCCTGAAGTCATGGAACAGGTAAAAAAAAAAAAAGAAAAATAAAGGGATATTTCTGTTGACATAGCATAGCAACACATATCACCAGTCTCCTGAGTTTTCATTCCAAGCACTCATTTCATGGAATGAACCATGTAGTTGAGATTTAATTCTTGATTGCTGGGACTCCGTAGCCATGCAAAATTAAAATTTTAGGACTTCTGACCTAACATGGACTTCATGATGTGGAACATACCTAATATATAATTGTGTTTTTTGCTGATTTCTTTCTTAGGTGAGAGGCTATGACTTCAAGGCTGATATGTGGAGCTTCGGAATAACTGCCATAGAGTTAGCAACAGGAGCAGCGCCTTATCACAAATATCCTCCTATGAAAGTAATTACTCTTGCAAATAATATGCCAGGTTTGAAATAGGATTTAATGGACTCTTCTGCATTTCTCTCAAACATAGTCATTTTTGCCCCCTGCTTAATTCTCATGAGGAGAATTAATGGAGGCACGTATCTAGCTTGAATGTTGTTCTGTTTTCTCAGGGAACAGAATAAGATAAAAGTAGTGCAGTTCCAAGAAATAAATGTCGTCATTATCCTTTTTTTTTTTTTGGTTTTTGGTTTTTGGGTCACACCCGGCAGCGCTCAGGGGTTACTCCTGGCTCTACACTTAGAAATCACCCTTGGTAGGCATGGGGGACAATATGGGATGCTGGATTCAAACTACCGTCCATCTGCAGGCAAGGCAAATGTCATACTGCTGTGCTATCTCTCCAGTCCATCATTTATCCTTTTTAATAATAAAATCCTACCTCTACTCTCAGGATAATCTGAAAGTAAATTAAGATGATAGTATTTTCCCAGTTGGATTTACCAAACATTTAGACACATCTCTTTGCCTCTCACACACATTTTTTATTTTTGTTTATGAATCACACCTAACGATGCTCAAGGGTTACTTCTGGCTCTTCTCTCTGGAATTAGTCTTGGTGGTGCTTGGGGGAATATACATGATGCCAGGATTTGAACTCAGGTCAGTCTCATGCAAGGAAAGTTCCTGTTGTACTATTGCTCTGGCCCTATTTATTTATAAAGAAAAATGACCTATGACATTTTATTTTTGTTTCTTTATTTGACTCATTAATTTCTTTGCCTTCCCCAACCCCTTTACACTGGGGCAGGTGACTCCCTAGCAGTGTTTAGGGAACTGGGTTGGAGGAGCTCTATATGGCTATCTGGTTTTGGTGATCAGTAAGTTCAATAGACATCTCTCAGGTGCATCAGGACTGTGCCTGAGAGTTTGGGTGGAGGATGTGTGTAGGCTGCTGTGGTGTAGCAGGGACAGAGAATGAGCACTTGGGCACCTTCTTTAGTTCTTTGAGCTTTCTCCTAGCCCCTGGTGGCTCATCCAATATAAGTGAGCCTAATGATTTTAGGAAAAACATATATTTGGATATGATTCTCAGAATTTTGCATTTTTTAAACTAGTCTATATCATTATTTCTTGTAGTTCTGAGGACATAGTATTCAAGCTATTATGGGAACATAATATTCTAGTGCATACCACTAGATTTTGTTTTGAGATGGAAATAATTGAGTTCAAACTCAATTTTATATAGAGAACATAGTATTCTCTCATAAAAGATACTATATAAATACTTATATTTATATAAATGGTACATATTTATTTCATCTTTAACCTAGGGAATTATTGGGAATATATATATGAGGTTAAAAAACAAGCCTTAAATTATTTTTTCAAAGTTTAAAATGTTAGCTAATTCAATGTTAATATATTCTTACTGTAGAAATTTGGAAGTACCAATAAGAATTAAGAGGAAAATACTCAATATATAGCCCCATCAAATATAGGCAATTCCTGTTAAGATTTTTGAGTTGATTCTGTTGTTTTCTGTGTTTGATTTGGCCACACCCTCTTGGTGTTCAGAGGTCACTCTGATCTTAGGGGTTATACCTGGCAGTGTTCAGGGAACCAATATTATGTGAATTTGAACCAGGGTTTTAATCTTTGTCCTATCCCTCATTTTTAAAGGATATATTCTTTATTTTTTTAGGAGTTAGTTAATTCATACCCATTTTATTATTAGAAAAACTGAACAGTAAATTGTAAATAATTAGAATGACTCTTCAGAAGTACTCTTCAGAAATACTCGAGTAACTCTGAAGACTTTTTCCCATCCGATTTTTTGTTTTATTTTTCTTATTTTCTTTCTTTTCCAACTCTAGTGTTTCCCACATGACTCCAGAGCCACACAGGCTAACCCTAGCCTGGAGTACTGCATGCCTTCTCTGCAGTCTTTGCAGCACCCCCTCTTTATGCTGTTGGCTATTATCCTTCACAAATAATAAACTGTCACTTTAATCCTTCATCTATTCACACATCTGAAAGTCTTTGAAAGAGCCTTGGCATGTATAGCACTTGCATAAATTAAGTCTGATTTATGCACCAGCGAGGGTTATTCATTTTATAGGTCAGTAGTTTACTTTCAAGTCTACTTTTTAAAAGCAAATAATTTTATATGGAGTGTGGGATTTTTATCTTTTTGATTTGAAGCCATATTTGATTAGTTTGTTTTGCCCTTCCAAAAGCAGCACAGCCTGCTGCTTGCTATGGTTTTTAGGAATTCAGTATATTCCGGCTATCTTTTGATGCCTTACTGCCAGTTTGCCAAGCCTTTAAGCAATTTTCTGTATGTTTTCTTGTTTGAGAAAAAACAAATAGGGAGAGCTCAAGTATTATCTCCTGGGATATTGTGGCTTTATCTTTAGGGTGTTACAGAAGCTTTGAGTACATTGGGTTCTCTTTTTAATGAATGGCCTGTACACATGAAAGTTCACCATTGCTCTGGCCCTCCCTTTCTTTCCCTGCCTCCACCCATTTTCTAAGCCAAAGACCCAGCCTTCCCTAAACACATACTGGAACTACTTGCTCCAGAAGGCTCTGTGAAAGCCATGAATTCCATTCTGGCGGCGTTGGGAGACCATTCTTAACCTGTAGAGATGATCATTCTAGCGACATTGGGAGACCATTCTTAACCTGTAGAGATGATTCTTCTTTAAGTTCTGTCAATAAAATAATAAAAAGGTGAAAGGAAGGGCATGAGAATAGGTCTGAAAAGGAAAATAATACTTTTTTTAAAAAAATACACAATTTCTGGAAAGTCATCATGAGAAATAACATAGGCCTCTAAAATCATGAGAAAGAAACATTAAAGTCTCAAATGTAGCAATCCCTGAACTGACAGTCTGTTTTCTTGCATGTTTTTGCTGCAGGTGTTAATGCTGACTTTGCAAAATGATCCACCTACTTTAGAAACAGGAGTAGAGGATAAGGAAATGATGAAAAAGTATGGCAAGTCCTTTAGAAAATTGCTTTCACTATGTCTCCAGAAGGATCCTTCTAAAAGGTATGTCAATCTTGGTGGTTGAGTTAATGACCTGGTTTGAGCCATGACAAAGGTGTGTTTGTAGAAGGGGTAAGGCTGTGTGAGGACACCTGAAAGGTACTTCCAGTTCAAGGGAAATCCTGCCCTAGTCCTCAGATTTTCAGCCTGCTTGTGCAAGGCACTGTGAGTCCTGGAGGGAGAGAAGTGAGTAAGGACAAAGCAGAGGCCTAGAAAAAATTTTTTGCATTAATAGGACTCACTGTGCTTATTAGGTGTGTGCTCTCATCAAAGGAAATGAAGTAAAACAGAAATCAGAAGAAATTGGCAGGCGTGCTTTCTGAAGCTATGCTAATATTCAGCACTGTGTAGGTTGTGTTGACCTCTCAGGATTTGAATATCCTGCTAGCTCCAGTCTAAACCAGGAAGAGCTATTGAATTTTGCATGAGCGTCCTGTTAGTTGCAGAACCAAGTTGTTTGTGCTGTTTAAAAAGATTATCAGTAAAGAAGATTAAGATTTTTATGTTAGGAAGATTAATCATATAAACAGAAGCAAATTGTTTTAAATTAACTTTAGTGTTTCCTCTCCTTGAATTATTGCCCTTCACTGTAGTGTGATTTTGGACTTTGTTTCTGCCTTCTCCATTTTCTGTGACTCTCAGATATCTTGGGTAGTGATAATAGACCAGTGTTATTATGTAGAGGAGCATGTGAATGGTGTGAACTGTACACAGGCTTTGCCTGGTCAGTTTCTGTCCTTTTATAGGGGCAGGCAGTGTGTGTCTTGGAGGCTGCTAACCTATGATAAACACAGATGACAGCCCAACAGAGGCCACTGAGTAGTGAATGTGTCCACTCATCCACCCCAGTGGTCCAGTCTGATACTGACAGTAGAAAATGTAAAATTGACTTCTCTTCTGGGACTTTGACCACTTTGCTTTATACTCCATAATTTGCTGCTAAAGTAGCCTGCCCTTTTCTAGGTTAAAGACACGTCCCATTATTTTATTTTATGCATTCTTGGCTGTTCTCTTTGCCCCTTTTATAGTTTACCCTTTGTCTTGAATTATTTTCCACTTTTCTCGTAGATCCTGGTCATGCATCTTACATTTTTTTTATAGTAAAAGGGATGAAGTTAAAAAGTAATGACGTTAAAAGTTATTTTTCACAACTTTAGACTATTTTTGCATAAACATCTCACTTGCCCTTTATATTGTATTGACTGCTTTCTCTTCAAGTTAAATTTCCCTTTCATGGAGATTACTCCTTTACTGTCCTATTGCAGAAAATATTTCGATTCTGATTTTGTTCTACTATACTTATTTGCTTTGCTCTGGGATTTGGTGTCATCTCCAAAAAATAATTTTGGCATCATGAAGGAACCTGGATTTAACCTTTGACAGGCTTGTCCCAGTGAGAGAAGAACTTTTTTGCCAGGTAGGCTGGGGCTTTCTGAAGATCTTATAGTTCCTGTACTAGTTGAGATTCCACCTAGTGGTCATAAGATGTATTTCAGTCAGTAAGAGATTCCTAAAGCTGTTTGTGTATTTAAGCTAGTTGTAATTTTGGTTAAAATAGATTATATCACCATCTAAAAAGTTTATTAGTTCATTCTACTATAATATTAATTTATTTATACTTTATGTGAACTCAAAATTCAGGCTACCATTTTCTCACCCTCTAATAATTCTTTTTAGAGAAAAGCCATATACCATACATCTGAATTCTGTTTTTTTTTTTTTTTTTTTTTTTTTTTTTTTTTTTTTTTTTTTGAGTCACACCTGACAGTGCTCAGGGGTTACTCCTGGATCCATGCTCAGAAATCGCTCCTGGCAGGCTCGGGAACCATATGGGATGCCAGAATTCGAAACAATGACCTTCTGCATGAAAGGCAAACACCTTACGTCCATGCTATCTCTCCAGTCCCACATCTGAATTCTTAAGTCTTGCACTCGGATCTATCTGTCATCTAGGTATATGGCCTACTGCTACTCCCCAGAGTACTTTCTTAGTAATATTATTTTTGAATTACAAAGTATGAGTAGATTAAGGTCTTTAAATATTTTTACTCACAGCATTTCTCCTCCTTTGCATTTGTCCTGGCTGACAGAGTGCACCAATTTTCCCAAGTGGCACTTGTTTTTGAGCAGAGGAGCTATTCCTTAAAAGCTCAAGGGTTCAAACTTGCAGGAAGCAAACCCAGGCCTCATGAGTCCAAAGTTTATATGCCAGTTCTCCAAGATATCTTCTTGTCCCACAGTCACTCATTTGACAGAAAAAGAAAAGACATGGTTGCTCAGGATTTGCGTTAGGTTTCAAGTCTGTGCCTTGCATGTGTGACACCCTGTGTTTAATGTCTGACAAAATATATCCCAGCCCTATTCTATCTGGCTAAAATACTGGTGTTCTTCTGAGCACTGTGGCTTTGAACACCACAGGTAGGCCCTGAAGCAGCAAGTATTTTCTTCACAACATTAAAAACTCATGAAAGACTGGGGCAACAGTAATACTAAAGTGGAATCATTTGCAAGATCCTGAGCTTGATTACTGGCACCATTGGCTATCGCCCCAGTGATCCCTTAGCATTGCTAGCTGTGCCCCAACTAAAAAAAAAAAAAATTCAAACAATAAATTAACAAATTTTAAAAAACACTGATGTCAAGAGATTGGGGGGGGGGAAATGATACATGAAATGTAAGAATTAAAAGAATTATTGTTGAGTAAGAAATACTTTTGAGTCATGTATAGGATAATTTTTTAAATAGGGATTTTTTAAAAAAAATTGTGTTACTACACCCTCAGTTTTCTACTCAGTTCTGTAAGAAATCATGAGCATTTCCTGCCCTCTTCTCTTTGTTTTTTTTGTTTATATTCTTTTTTTTCCTTCCTCTGCCTCCTCTCATGCATAGTTGAAGGCACATTTTCTCAAAGTAGTACAGATTTGAGTGGATTATTATTACCTTCAGGACTTAGTCCTATTAGACAGATAGGAAACTAAGTTATGGACAGGATCTAAATCTACTTTATAGGATTACTATGAAAATGGGGTAAGATGAAGTGCTTCAGGAACAGAGGCTGGGTTATCCAGGAAAGTGGAGATGATTAACTCTTTTGCCATAGACCCAGTGGGGTTACTGCAATGTTTAATTTTTCTACAGTAAGTTGCAGTTTACTGTAGGTCTCTGACACAGCTGCCTTCTATATATTTAATATCTTCCCACATTCAGTTCTGTCATGAACTTGTAGATTATTTTTTTTAACAAGGAGAACCTATACTATTCATCTTTGTATCTACCTTGTATGCTTTGTGTTTACTTAATCAATAGTAATTTGGAACAGTTGGAAATGGAACGTTGTATGGAGGAAGATGATTAAAGTTAATGAAAAAAGTTGCAGAAACAGACCAGATTCAAGTGGGTTGAAGGGGTGAATGCAAGTTTATTTTTAAGCAATTTATATTCATTTCCTGCATATAGATAGATCATCTATATTGATCCAAAAGCATTTGACCGGTATCAAAGTTTTGGAATTGCCGAGTTCCTTTTTCAGTAACAAATAGTAGAAGATTTAGTGAGATTATTTGTAGGAATTATTGCAGATGAACAATGACAGGACAGATTCACTTCTTTGTAAAGCTCTCAACCTGGCCCTTAAGTTTTTTTCTTCACCTTGAAAACCCCCCGGAGCTTGTCCTAGAAAATGTGAGCTTGTATGTTAGAGCTATTTGCCCTTTGAAGCCTGAGTTCTCCACTTATGTGGAGAGTTTCTTATATCTGTATAACTCAACATTTTTGCTATTTCTTTTTAAAAAATTGTCTTCATCTTATAGATTCCATATCTTTTATGGCTAGCAAATATAAAAGCAACTAGCATTTTCTTTGAGCCAAAAGGGATATTGCACAGGAAAATTGATCAGAAAGTAGCAATAATGTGAATATTTATTTTGGGGAGAGGGGTACAGAGAGAAATGCTTGCTCAAACCTTGCTTGAGGTTCATAAACTGTTAGAAACTACAGTGGTCTTTGTTTGAAGTATTTAAACTGTGTCATATTCATCCTGAGTTCTCAATGGACTTTGAGTCATCCATATGCATGAACTGAATAGTTTAAGTGATTTCCTTCTTAGAATGTTGCAACTTGCAGACTACTACATTGTTTTTAAGGATTTAAAATTGAATAATCATTCAAAGCTGGCACAGTTATTTTGGTTGGTAGTATAGCATATTAACAATTCTCGTAACACAGTGTTTGTATTTATTTTACATTGTTTTGCTTGGTAATTTTGAGAGGCTGTGTAATTCATCTTGGCTTTCAGAGCTTTCTGCTGTAGTGCTCAGCAATGAGGCAGCAACATTGATGGTTCCACTTTAACCTGCTACTTGTCGTTGCTATGAAATAAAACCAAACCAACCAAACAAGGCACACAAAAATTAAAGTCAGATGGGCAGTGTGCACCTCATCTTTTGGTCATACCTTCTCTTATTTTTTTACCCTCCCTCATTTCCCTCATTCTTTCCAGTTCTACTTTTCCATACTTTGTTTGGGAATATTTTGGCACACTTAGAGTTCTACTCCAAAGCTTATGAACAAGAGCTAATTTGAGCTTAGAAGGGACCTGCTATTTTGCTCTCCTCTATGTAGAACAGAAATGACCTATTATTTAATATGGAAATGAAATCTGTATAAGAAGGACTTCGTTAAGCTGCTCCTTCCTTCCTGTGGCATTGTGTTTATATATGAATGGATGGAGATTGAGTAGAGTGCTGAAAGGAGTTTTCTTGTCAGCTTTCCTTTCCCTCTTCACATTTTTTGTTACCATAGAAATGACCTTGATGGGTAAAGGGAAGTGTTTTCCCACCCCTATAGATTAAGGTATGCCTGGCATTTCCCAGCCATCTCTCTGCATTGTCCCTTACTTGTCCTTGCTGTGCAGGAGTAGGAATGTGGGGGAGAGGGAAGCATTTTGGCATCTCATTTCTGTGGCTCCACTGTGCATAGACTGTCCACAATACCCTTTTTTGCTTTGTTTGTACAGGTTAAGTGGTCTTATTTTTAATATCTAATCCCAATTGAACATGTTTGGAATTTGGGGCTCACTTTCAGTGTTTGGTTTCTGTCTTCAAATCACTTTGATCTCATTTTCAATGACAGGAAAATGAGTTAGGGCAAATTTCTTGTCTGTGCTATATTAGTAGACAGAAAGTGAACAGTGTGGTCTGTATCACTGAGGGCTTCTGACCTGGTAGGGGGAGGCAAGGAGAGCACGCAAAAAGATGTTTCAGAAAAGGAGTGTGGGGAGACAGGCATGTAATCTGAACAGAGTATCAGGATTCAACTCATAGGACCTGTGAGGATTATCTCTGAAGATTGAAGCCATTTAAATAGATTCTAAACTGAGAGCAAGGGTGCGCCATTTGGATTGAGAAATCTTCTGAAGCGAGTAAAAGACGTATGTGCATTATTGTGAAAGAGCAAGAGAGGACAAGAAGGGGATGGTTATTGGTTTTCAGGGTTTCATTCACCTTAACTGTCACGAGGCCAATAGGTTAGAGGAGTTGAGCTCTCTTGGGTCACTGACATCCATTCGACTGGAGAGAATCAGGGTCCTTTGCAGATGGAGAATTATATCTCACCCAGGAGAATTATATCTGATGAATTGGAAAGACT
>PVKC010046249.1:0-11123 GCA_004027635.1 Crocidura indochinensis
GACCATATGGGATGTCGGGATTCGAACTGATGACCTTCTGCATGCAAGGCAAATACCCTACCTCCATGCTATCTCTCCGGCCTCGTGGATAATCTTCTAATGAGGCACTGAATCCTATTTGCCAGGATTTTGTTGAGGATCTTTTCATCTGTGTTCATCAGGGATATTGGTCTGTAATTTTTATTTTTTGGTAGCATCTCCGTCTGGTTTAGGTATCAAGGTGATGTTGGCTTCATAAAAGCTATTTGGAAGTGTTGCTGTTTTTTCGTTTTCATAAGTCTTGCCTGGATTCGTAATAGTTTCTCTTGAAAGGTTTGAAAGAATTCAATAGTGAATCCTTCTGGGCCTGGGCTTTTGTTTTTGGGCAGACATTTGATTACTGATTTAATTTCCTCAATAATAATGAATAATAATTATTCAACCGTGGAGGGTTATGAGTCCAAAAATTTATCCATTTCTTCCAGGTTCTCATTTTTAGTGGCATAGAGTTTCTTAGTTTCTGAGCACCCTTTTAATCTCTGCAATATCAGTAGTGATCTCCCATTTTCATTTCTAATACGAGTTATCAAGTTTCTTTCTCTTTCTTTGTGAGCTTTGCCAATGGTCTATCAATCTTGTTTATTTTTTCGAAGAACCAACTTCTGCTTTCATTGATCTTTTGGATTGCTTTTTGAGTCTATGTTTGTTCTGACTATTCAGGTGTGCTTCTTATAGGCAGCAGAAGGTTAGATTGAGTTTTTTGATCCATTTAGCCACTCTGTGTTTCTTAACTGGTGCATTTAGTCCACTGACATTGAGAGAAAGAATTGTTATGGGATTTAGTGCCACTTTGTCTAGAAGTTTGGTGTGTCTGTTGGTCAGTCTTGTCTTAAAGTTGATCTTTCAGTTTTTCTTTTAAGGCTGTTTTTGAGTCTGTAAAGTTTCTGAGCTGTTGTTTATCTGTGAAGTCACGTATACTTCCTTCAAACCTGAAAGTGAGTTTGGCTGGGTGCAGTATTTTTGGCGAAGCATTTATTTCATTGAGTATTGTCATTATATCCCATCACTGCCTTCTGGCCTTGAGTGTTTCTGGTGACAGACAGGTTTGCTGTAAATCTCAAGGATGCTCCCTTGAATGTAATTTCCCTTTTTCATCTTGCTTTCAGTATTGTCTCTATCTTTGGGATTCGTCATTGTGACTAGGATGTGTCTGGGGGTGTTTTACGTGGGGTCTCTTTTAGTTGGTACTCTTCGGGCATACAGGATTTGGTCGCATGTGTTCTTTAGCTCTGGTAGTTTCTCTTTAATGTTCTTCTTGACCATTGATTCTTCCTGAGATTTTCTCCCTGGGTCTCTGGGACTTCAATGAATCTTTAGTTGTTTCTCTTGAGCTTATCAAAGACTTCTATTTTCATCTGTTCACATTCTTTGAGTAATTTTTCCATTGTCTGATCATTTGCTTTAAGGCTTTTTTCCAATCTCTTCTGTGTATGGAGTTGTTATGCATTGCAACTTCCAGCTCACTAATTCTATCCTCAGCGCTGTTACCCTGTTGGAGAGCTTATCCACTGAGCCTTTCAATATGTCTACTGAGTTTTTCAGATCTGTTATTTGACCTAATATTTCAATTTGGGGTTTTCTGATTTCTATCTTCATATTCTCTTGATTCTTATTAGTGTTCTGTTCTATATTTTGAGTTCTGTGAACATCCTCCATATTTCTTCTCTAAACTCCATATCTGAAGATATATGGTTGGCTGTTTTCGGGTCATCAGAGTTGCCATCTTCATTCTCTTTGCCTGGCGCTGGCCTGCGTTATTTCCCTATTGTCACACTTGTATTGTGGGTTTTTCTGCGTGTTGTGGTATTCATTGGCTAAATGATGTGTGTGGCTGTGCAGCAAAGCAGATTGGCTGCGCTCCTCTGGCTCCACCTTTTGTGGGTGGGTTGGCTCACTTCCAAGGAAGGGGAGCCCTCCAGCGATGAAGCCACACTGGATCAAGTCTTAGGCCCAAGCACGCAGAGAAGACAGAGAGGACAGACGAAAAGAGGTCTCCTGAGCTTCAGAAACCGAGCACAGTTAAGCTGGCTCCACCCTTTGTGGGCCGGTTGACTCACCTCCAAGAAAGGGGAGCCCTCCGGTGATGAAACCACACCGGATCAAGTTTTAGACCCAAGCTGGCAGAGCACAGTCGAAAGAACACTTTTGGGACTGGAGAGGTGGTGCTTAGAGGTGAGATGTCTGCCTTGCAAGCGCTAGTGTAGGACAGATCGTGGTTCGATCACCTGGCGTTCCATATGGTCACCCAGAGCCAGGAGCGATTTCTGAGCGCACAGCCAGAAGTAACCCCTGAGCATCAAACGCGTGTGGTCCAAAAACAAAAACAAAAAAAAAAAGAAGGAGCACTTTTGTCTCTCTTGATCTCCCCCTCCTGGTTAATTGGGAATGGGTTAATAAAGAGCAGTTCTGGCTTTTGGTTCAGGCAGAGAAAATGCAAGGAAAAGCCAATGACTCCATAATTGTTTTCTCCATTCATAAGACTTATTTCAGTTCAAAAATATTGGTTCAACACAAATTATATACCAAGCACTGATCAGAGTCTTTGCATGCGCTGACCCAGGATGGACCTCAGTTCAATCCCTAGCATCCCATATGGTCTTCTAAGCCAGGAATGATTTCTAAGCGCATATCCAGGAGTAATCTGAAGTAGGCAACTCCACCAGTAGAAATGCTGAAGAAATCCAACCTCAGGTCTCTGGGAACAGCAAGGCCCAAGATGACTGCCACGCACTTCTGACACCCAACAGAAATCAGCAGGAATCAATCTGAGGACA
Organism: Crocidura indochinensis; assembly: GCA_004027635.1. Classification (NCBI taxonomy): domain Eukaryota; kingdom Metazoa; phylum Chordata; class Mammalia; order Eulipotyphla; family Soricidae; genus Crocidura; species Crocidura indochinensis. The sequence continues at coordinate 2,814 of PVKC010046249.1, forward strand.
GTTCGACTAACCTGAAGCAGTGGCATTATTATTTTAATCAACCTTTTTATTTTGATCCTGTTTGTTGAGGCCACATCTATCAATGCAAAGGTTACGTCCTAACTCTGCACTCAGGAATTAATCCTGGGAATTTTGGGGGGACCATATGGAATGTTAGGTATTAAGCATATGGTACGCAGGTGCTCTATTCACTATACAATCATACTATAGTTTTCCTCACAACTATGGTTAGCCGTTTACAGAGTTGTTAGCACAATAGTAAACTTTTTTTTGGAGGGGAGGGGAGTAATGTTGGGGGTCTCAAAAACTCAGGACAACTTAACGGCTGAGCTCACACTCCTAGGCCCTGAACACTTAATGTTAACATTTTGTTTTTCTTAGAGTTATATATGAATAAGGTAATTTAGTTTTTGTTTTGGGGCCATACCCAATGATAAACAGGGATTATTCCTGGCTCTGCACAGAGGCTACTTGTGGAGATCACAAGGGACAATATAGGATGTCAGGGATCATACCTGGTCATCAGTGTGGAAGGCAAGCACTTTAACAGGTGAACTATCACTCAGGCCCTAGTAACTCAGTTTTATATAGAATAGAAGACTTTGAGGGCCAGAGAGTTAGCACATTGGTAGGTTGTTTGCCTTCCATGCAGCTGAACCAGGATGGACCCAGGTTTGATCCTCGGCATCCCATATGGTCCCTAGCCTGCCAAGAGTATTTTCTGAACACAAAGCTATGAGTAACCCCAGAGTGGCACTGGGTGTGATCCAAATACCAGAAAAAAAGTGTAGATTTCAAGAATGACTTTGACTTTGGGATTTCTTTGTGTGTGTGTGTGTGTGTGTGTGTGTGAAAGAGAGAGAGAGAGAGAGAGAGAGAGAGAGAGAGAGAGAGAGAGAAGAAAATCTAGTATAACTATAGTGCTCAACTAAACTGCTGTAAGAAGCACCCAAATTAATGAAGACTTTGACTAGGACAGGAGAACAGGTATAGAGGTATATGACAATGTAATCCGTTACTCTCACCATGTTTTAGTCTTGAACCATCCCAAGGGGTTACTTACTGTTTAACTTGGCCAACCATTGATACACGGGCAGACTCCAAATTTCGAATCTGGCCACTCTTCACACTAGAAAAGAAAGGAAAAAAAGAGATTAATCAGCACCTATTTTATCAGCTCACAAAGTATCAAATGATAGTTTAAAAACTAGTTGGGTTACCTACCTCAGATTCTGAACTGATTAAGTCAAAAGTAAGTAAAGACACTCAAGTCATTTCAGATTCTGAACTGATTAAGTCAAAAGTAAGTAAAGACACTCAAGTCATTTCAGTTATACATATATTTACTAAGAGTATACTATGTACCAGGCCTATGTTAAAAAACACAGCTGGATAATTTTAACATAGTAAGGCAAAGTTCAAAGTAATCATTTTATTCTAAATACAAAGGTTGGGGTGTAGAGAAATGACAATAGATAAGATGCTTGCCATACAGAGCCAGGAATAGACCCTGAGCACAGTCAGTGTGAGTAAAAACCACTGCGCCCTCCACAAAAAAGAAAGAATTAAAGAAAAACTAAAAAGAGTGGTGAGAGCATTATAGGTGAAATAAAATTGAAGATAATGATTTTAAGAGGAGAGAGTACAAGAAGCAATAGTGGGGAGCAGAACAGTGTAACAGAATAGGATAAGAAGACAGGAGCAGGAGCTAGCTCCTAAACTGTACATGCCATAATAAAGCTACAATAAAATAATCTTCTCACAGTTGTTCAATTAAAGATGCCTAAGGGGCAAACAAAATTTATGTCCAAAATGAATTGGAACACAAATGAAGAGAGGAAACCAAAAAGACATGCCTTTAAATCTCATTTTTTAAGCTTAAATATTTAAAATACACCCTTTCTAGAGTTAAGAGAGATAGCATAGCTGGCCAGGATTGACTCCTAAGTGCAGAGCCAGGAGCAACCCCTGTTGCTGGATATGCCTCCCAAAAACCCAACCAAAATATAACCCTTAAATAAAAATATTTTATCTGAGTTTAGGAAAACAGGAAAATGGGAATTCAGAATTACTACCTAAATTAATTGAAAAACATTTGTTTCTTTTAGTTTATGGGCCATACCCAGCAGCAGTTACTCCTGTTTTGTGCTCAAAAATCACTCCTTGCAGGTGTGGGGATCATATGGAATGCTGAAATTGAACCCAACTCAGACCCAGGTCAGCCATGTAGAAGGTAATTGCTCTACCCACTGCGCTATCACTCTGGTCCAGTTAGTTGAATTTTTTATGAAAATAATTTATCCATAAAGTTTTTAATGTACCCCAAATCCAAATAAAAACTAGAAAAGACATGGGGCTGAAGCTGTGGTGCTAGAGATAAGGTGACTGCCTTGCAAGTGGTAGGCTAGGACAAACCTCAGTTCGATCCCTCAGCGTCCCATATGATCCCCCAAGCCAGGAGTGATTTCTGAGTGCATAGCCAGGAATAAATCCTGAATGTCAATGGGTGTGGCCCCCAAAACAAAACAAAACAAAAAAACTGGGAAAGACACTTACACTAACCCTCTCTATTCCTTTCTTTACTAGAATACAAAATTGTGAGTTTAATAAGAGATGTAAAAGACATTAAAATCTCAATTTGTCTAAGCTCTCATTTTATAGGTGGGAACATCTAGATAACAGACTTATATAATTCTAGATGATTCTAGGTATATTGGAAAAGGGATTGGTTCTAAACAGCATGATCTAAAATATTTTTTTTAATTTCTTTTTATTAAATGTGTCTACTTGTGGTATCCCAATAAAAGTAGGATTAGAGATAGAATTTCTATGCCTCTGAAAATAGTATTTGGGCTAATGAAGAAAGCAAGCTACAATCTAATGTTTAAAATAGAGCTAGTGGGGGCCAGAGCAATAGGACAGCAGGTAAGGCACTTACTTGTCTTGCACGTGGCCAACCTGTGGCCCCGAACTTTTCAGAAGCTATTTATGAATGCAGAGCCAGGAGTAACCTCTGAGCACTGCTGGATGTGATCGAAAAGCAAACAAAAAAATAAAATAGAACTAATAAAGATTTATGGGTTACCTCCACTCAATGGCATTCTCTAGAGACGTGAAGGTTTTAGGACGACCACGTAAGAAGTTCTGCATGCTATTGAGTGCATCCATGGCTGTACCTAGAAATTAAAATTAAAAAATTCACAGTTGTATACAGAATTGTATGCAATAGTCCTCAATAAGAGCAGGATTCAGTAAAACCTAGAGAGGAAGCATGCAGTTTATTAAATAAATTTTTGGGCTAGGGAGACAGTACAGGAATTAAAGTGAAAGCCTGGCATGTGTTAGATCCCAGTTCATCATATGTGCATTTGATGTGGACCTCAAGGCCTCCAACACTGCTGGGATTTAGCCTTGCCTTGGAGGCCCCCGAACACCACCCAAGTAGTCCTAGAGTTGCCACCACTGCAGAGCTTGAACAGTATCAGATTCTGGGATCCTAGCATCAATTAACATGCCTACAGATTACAGATTACAGATGATTAAGAATCACCAAGAGAGGCTAGGCCCTTTGAAAACTACTTAGGAGGCCCCTCCATAAATAATATAAATGCGTAAATACAAAAATTTTCCCATTAGTTACATAAAAGAATAAAAAAAATATAACAGAAACAACAACAATAATTTTTCCCAAGCAGTGCTTAGCAGATTCAGGGGCCACTCTTGGCATTACTTGGTCTGGTTCTGCCATGGCTTCTGAGCAATCCCAGGGGTCCCTAAGATAATACCAGTGGTGCTCTAGAATTCTGTGGTACTGGGGAGCAAACCCAGGACCTATGACAGGCATGTGTCCCAGTGCTCCCTAACCCTTAGAAAATTCTTGCTCTGGTAGCTTCCAAGAAGGCACTCAATGAGTTTTCCCTCCAGGTATTCACATCCTTGTGTAGTTTTATCTGTCACTTCCTCCAGTTTTTTGTCTTACATCTGCCCTTTGGAGGATAGTTCTGAATAATCCCCCTTTTTTTTTTTTTTTTTTTTTTGGGTTTTTGGGCCACACCCGGTGACGCTCAGGGGTTACTCCTGGCTATTCGCTCAGAAGTCGCTCCTGGCAGGCCCGGGGGGACCATATGGGGAACCGGGGGATCGAACCGTGGTCCGTCCTAGGTTAGCACAAGGCAAGGCAGGCACCTTACCTCCAGCGCCACTGCCCGGCCCCAATCCCTTTTATTAAGAGTAATCACATTAGTGGCCTACAGAAATTTTCTGCTTATGCAACTGGATGATTTTTTTTATTTTCCTGTAGGTGGTGCTGTGACTTTAGAGTTAGAATTCTCTATTTGAAGATTCTCCCCACTCCCCACTCCACCCCAGCAAGTTCTTTATTTGTAGAGTGAAGGCTACTGAAATTATTTATTTTAAAAAAATTTCAGTAAGGGGCCAAAGTGATCCCAGTGGATAGGGTCTTGTATGTGATTGATTTTTGGTTCGACCTAGCACCCCATATGGTCCCCTGAACCTAGCAGAACTAATTTCTGAGCTCAGAGTCAGAAGTCAACCCTGAACACCACCTGATGTGGCCCAAATCCCCCTCCCCCCAAAATCAATGAAGTAATTATAGTGTTACCCATGGAGTGTGAGAGGTATAGAGAAACATTCCAGAGAAAGTGTTAAATATGCCTCTATTTCTATATTTACTCCTGTCTTCTAATCCTGATATGCTTACAAGTCTTGTCTCTAGGCCCCTATTGGATGGCTGTACTATTCCTTTCACATGTGCCTTAGAAAACCAAGCTGCATGGGATAGATAAATAAGTTTTTTGGTAGTATGTAGCAGATTTTCAAATGTATTTTATTTTATTTTTGGGGGGATGGGGGGTCACACCCGGCAATGCTCAGGGGTTACTCCTGGCTCTATACTCAGAAATCGCTCCTGACAGGCTCAGAGGACCATATGGGATGCCGGGATTCTAACCACCGTCCTTCTGCATGCAAGGCAAACACTTTACCTTCATGCTGTGTCTCCAGTCCCTCAAATGTACTTTAGCTGGAACCTTTCTTGCTAAAATCTAGTCCATCTTCTGGAAGACCATGAGTTGTTTTGTTTTGTTTTTTGTTTTTTTAAGATCATGAGTTCTTAATAATATAGAAAATTATATAGTGTGGGGAAATTAGTAAATGGGGGAAGGTGGCCAAAAGTCAGAAACTTCTGTGATATAAATCTTGGGGATGTGATGTGTATTATGGTGAGAAAGAGAGTGGATCAAAACACTTTTCACTAGAGATAAATTATTTTAATTATGTGGGGTGATAGCTTTCAAAATGACATTGTGATCATATACATATGCTGAATCATTACGCTGTGTACCTGAAACAAATTATCTATCAATCCTAGCTCCATTCAAAATAAAGCTCTTGAAATGCTATTACCACAAACTAGCACTAATTGAAAAGAGAGAATATATTCAAGATGAGTGAAATCAATCAATTAAAACAAGATAACAATAATCTGTCATGATATCTCTAAGACATTAAATTTTTTATTTGGTGAAAAATAAGATTTACCTTCTACCACATCAATCATACACAAACCCAGAAGGCTTGGCACTAGATTAGATGATGCTGTGTGAACGGCAATAGCGCCACCCATGCTATGTCCAATCAACATAATTGGAGGAGGGAGGTCCCCATACATGGCTTCAACCACGTTGCAAACATCTCTGCAAAGAGAAGGGGAAAAGCTGAGAAAGTTACCTCGCAATGCTTTAAAAATGATTTCTTACCTAAAACTTTCATTTGGTCTCTTAATTATAAGACCTAATATAACAGTCTACTAAGTCATCTTGCAAATCTACCTCCAGTCCCTATACATGTAGTTACATTGTCCTCTCCTGATAACCGGCGATTTAAATACTATAAATTCAAATCTTTGGTTTTCCTTACACTTCCACTATTATACACATTTAATACAATGACATCAATTACACAAATACTTACATTTTAACTAGAAATTTAAACTAGAAATGTTGAACAAATCAATTAAAGATTTTATGTCCGCGTTTTCCCATCTATAAAATAGGAAAACTGATTAATAAGCATTACAATGAATGTATTGATGTTTGGGGTCAAAGATAAACTGTAGGGGCCCGGGAGATAGCATGGAGGTAAGGCGTTTGCCTTTCATGCAAAAGGTCATTGGTTCGAATCCCGGTGCCCCACATGGTCCCCCATGCCTGCCAGGAGCAATTTCTGAGCATGGAGCCAGGTGTAACCCCTGAGCACTGCCGGGTGTGACCCAAAAACCACAAAAAAAAAAAAACAGATAAACTGTAAATTACTTTTTACTAAATGAACTTGTATCAATTATTTATAGTTTCAATCTGAATAAAATATAGACTATCCACTTAGTCTGTGGATTGCTTGAAGGATTGAGACAGAGAATATAAAATTGCTTTGAAAGAAGTAAAGTACTATACAAATGCTAATTATTATTTACATTTTGTCAATAAAGCTATTTGATGTTTGAATATAAATTTAAGTATAGTGTTCTGAGAAACTAGAAAGATGTTCACACTAATTTTTATTGGCTTCTGGTCTACTCTTTATAAGCAGATATGCTAATGTAGAAAACCATAAAGCTTTGAAAATGAGAACTGAAGTATCAATTTTGATTTTTATTTGCATGCATGCTTACTTTAGCAAGAATTAAGTATGTCTCAAGCCTATTTTTCTTTTTGGAGTGAATCAGTAAACTTCAAAGGATAGTTCTGCTTGCTGTGCCAATATATATACCTGAAGCACACAGTGCTATAATAGGCATGACCATACATATATAATCTTTTAAATATAGTTTCTACAACATTTAAGATGGCAAAGTAAATGTCATTATTTCTGGAGTCATTAAAATTTCATAGAACAATTATAGATTCCAATAAAGAATTGCAGCCACCCAATTCTACAAATGAAAACAAACGACAGTTTAATATTCTTTTGGAATTCAATTTAAGGGTAAGACTTTTGGTAGTAACATATAATGAGTAAAATAGAAGAACACTTCTGGAAGTTTATCCAAGTTCAGATTTCTTAAAATACTTAGGATCTGAGGAGGGTATGTTTTTCAGACATAAAGGTGAATAAAGTAGGAAACCAACCAACTTAATAAGGTAGTTTAGGAAAGATATATTCAGATAAAAGATGATTATTATCAATAATCCAAATATCTTCCACCTAGAGAATCAATATTATCCAAATATTCAGTTACCAAAATTATTGCTTTACTTGAAACATAGCCTGATATTCTGTAGAAAAATTAGATTAAGATTTATCAAAGATTACCTACTTATCTACATCTTATAATTTTGGTGAATGTTTTCTAAATGGGAATCTAGTATATGTTTATAGTAGATTTAAAGTAAGAGTTTTATTTCGTGAGAAGCAGCATAGCATATCACAGATATAATAGGAAAATAAATACTATTAAAATGACCTAAGTTCCAAATTGGAATTTTACTTTCAGTGTGGCTGCATCTTAAATATGGCTAGGTGCTAAGGTTATTTAAAACAAATTATACTGCCAGCACTCCTTTGTTTATTTTATTTATTTTTTTAAGCTACACCTGGCAGTGCTCAGGGCTCTGCAATGAGGAATAATTCTCAGAGGTGCTCAGGAGCCACCTGGGGTGCCAGAGATCAAATCCAGGTCAGTCACATGGAACACAAGCTGTACAATCTCTCCAACTCATGTTAACACTACTTTATTTTTTTAAACCTGTTTTGTTGTTGGTGTTGTTTTGAGGCCACATCTGGCTGTATTCAGGGCTTACTCCTAGCTCTGAGCTCAGGGATACTTCCGGATGACTTGGAGAACCATTAGATCCCCCAAGCCTGTGTTGGCTAAGTACATGGCAAGCACCCTACCCACTGTATCACCTATCTAGCCTCTAGTAGCACTACTTTAGACTCTTTATTTTTTTTAACAGAATGAATTCAGAAATATCTAATATTGTTTTGTTTTAGGAAAAAAAAAAAGAACCCAACTTGTAATTATCTTCATCTACTGTATTTCAATCATTCATTTATAATCTTCTGGTGCAGCACCAACCCTTCTTGTTATGCAAAACATACCTAAGGCCTTTAAATATTTATCTTTAAAAAAGTTGCTAAAAATGGAATAAGAACTTGGGTTTCAGACTTGAAACCATAGAGCTGTTGGAAGAAAAACACCATGTAGTGGTTTTTTAGTCCAATCTTATGGAATTGGACTGCACAGGTATACACACACACACACACACACACACACACACACACACACACACA
>PVKC010046250.1:0-11276 GCA_004027635.1 Crocidura indochinensis
GGTGAGATCAAAAGACTAGGGAGATGGACCAGTGTCACCCCCTCCCAGGGCAAAATGCTAATATTACACGTTGGTCAAACCAACCACTTCTGGTAGCAATAGGGTTGCCTCTAGGGTGTAAGGGGGGGTTGGTGTCTGAAGATGGAAGCAAGAAGGCTCAACAGAAGTAGAAAGCATGGAGAGATGGCAGATTCAAGATTAAATGCAGGGTGGTTTATGGAGCTTGCTTAAAAGGTTTAAGCTTAGAAGCCATACATAGTGGTTGGGGTCTTAATAAAGTCGATGTCTTCTGAAAGCTGACTGCTGTGGGTCATTTCCTCACTCTACCCTGAATCCTGAGACCTGCCAGCTGGAAGGGGATGCAGGTGCCTGGCCTGGAGTGGCAGAGAAAGACCTCCCCTCCATCACCATCCACAACTTTCCAGGGCTCTATAATTAATAGTAATTCTACAGACCAGCACTAGGAGTAAGTTATCTCCTGAAAAGTCTATGCTTAATTCAGTTCTCAGCGTTCTGTTTCTCAACTTTCTGTTTTCAAGGCTACCCCAGAACCCATTTTGGGCCCAGGAGATTGTCCCAGCTGTTTTTTGAAGAATGCATGCCTTCAGAAACCAAAGGGTATTGCAAAATAAATAAATAAATAAATAAATAAATAAATAGCCCTTTTCTTTTTTTCTTTTTTCTTTACCTTGGATTTGGAACTTTGTCTTCAGGGACTGCTGTCCAAACAGAATCTGGAGTCTTTTGTTCTTTAAACCGGCCGTTGAATACTTTTTCAATGTCCTCCATGCTAAATGCACAAACTGCGGAGCCAGGAATGCTGAAAAATTAAAAAAAAAGAGAGGGGGGGGAGAAGCCATGAGCAGGCCAGTGGGCAAGCAAAAAGGCTTTTGAAGTGCCAGGGAGCTGTTCTCACCTGTTGAGTTGTGTGGTAAACACCCCGATCACAGTGGGGATGCCATTGATTTGTATTATGTCTGTGATAGACTGCAGCACATCAAAGTAGAAAAAGGAATCACCCGGGACAGAACAGTTCAGCCGTGCCTTCAGAAAGGAAGTCCAATGTTTCTCCAGGACCCGCTGGGAGCCCCCCATGTCATTTTTACATATGCGGGCAACACGTGAATATACAGCCTATAAAAGGCAAAAGCAAAATCACCATTAGGAGAATAGAGAAGGAATGAAAACAAGAGGTTGTTATTTTAGGGAGGGAAAAAATAAAATGCTAAAGATAACCAATTGAAAAGCCTCTAACAGCCTTCTCTCTGGGGGTCTTTATAATAACAATATAAAGTGGATTTACCCAAGCAAGAAAAAAAGGGCCAATTTTTGGTCTTTCAAACAAGTGCCCCAAGTAATGAGCTACTGAACAGCTTTGCTGAATAGAAACCATTGCCACACAAATTCTTGCCTTTTCTAGCAAGTAAATGTGCTATTTATTCTTAAGCTTGGCATAGAAAATTTGGGATATGGGACCAGAGAGATAGCACAGCGGTAGGGCAATTGCCTTGATGCTGCCCACCTAGGACAGTCCTGGTTCGATCACCAGCATCCCATATGGTCCCCCAGCCTTCCAGGGGTGATTTCCAAGTGCAGAGCCAGGAGTAACCTTTGAGCACCACTGGGTGTGGCCCAACAACTAACTAATCAATAAATTAAGTTAAAATAATGGGGTATTTAAAATTCACATAGGAGCTTTTATGGACACATCCAAAATTTTGTCCTTATATTCCATCATTTTAGGACTGAATATGAAAAGAATGTGGGGGTCTTAATAGCTCAAGTATCATCCATAGCCAACGGTACCTGTAGAATATTTTCAGAGGAGAAATGATACTTTCGCAGCAACCAAGGCTGCTATTTCCATCCTAGTCATAATTTAGGCTCCTCTTTTCCCAGCAATTGTTCTCAAGCCCCTCACTTCTCCACACCTGACCCTAAAACACACTGAAGTGAGCACTCCAAAACATGCAAAGGCCATAGCTTTACCAAAGTTGGCCCAATCCCGTGCTGTTCAAGTCTGCAATCTAAGTCAAGCACATGTTACTTGCCTTGCCTAAATTATTATGTTCTACAGCAATTTCCCGGAAGAAGAAATAGACATAGTTTCCATAGTCTATGGCATGAAGAAAGTGTGGTTCTGAAAGAAAAATGGAAAACAAACTGGTTCCTAAAGGATCATTCAATTAACATGAGACCCTGACTTCTAAGTACGACTGACAGATGTCACCCAGCTATATTCAACCCTCTGAAGACAGACTATTTCAACCCTCTGGAAAAGGCCTGCTATGGGTGTGCTGAAGCTTTAGGGAACCTAGATACTTTAATGCCAGCTAATGGAGTGTAAAAGTGGTCTACAGGGAGCTGAACTACAGCAAAGGTCTTTGTTTGAACAGACTTCTTCATTAACCTATTTAGCTAGGAAGGAAAAGCACTTAGGTTGAGAATTGAACAACAATAACAACAAAACCCCCAACAAAACCCCAAAATACAACACCTTGATTTCTAGACTCCAAGAAAAAAAATGACTCAACAGATATGAATGAATTCTCTTTCCCTGCCAAAATAGGTTGATGGACAAGGACCTAATCAAATTGGCACACAACTTTCTCACTCTCTCTCACATAATTTCCCCAGTACAAAATCCTACAAACTCCCTTCCTATCAAAATTCTTGACAAGTCCCCTCACTACCTATGAATCCTTTTCAATCCCTTCCAGTCAAAACAGCTTGTAGTTAGTTGCTCTACACAAATAACATAAAGTCAGGCACTGACTCTCCCAATTCATGGGGCCTGTTCTTATTTGGGCATTCCACCATCTTGTTGATTCCACATCCTACTTTATAAAAGTACCTTTTATCCATTTGGAATCGTATTTTATTGTGCGCAGGGCTGATCCATCGCCCATGCTTCGATAAATAACAGCATCACTTGCCAAGAAGTCAGCTACCGTAGCAGAGTACAGCTTCCCATCTAAAATCAAAGTTATAATTTGGATCAAAGGGCCATAATTATCCAGTCATGTGTTATCCTATGTGGTGTATTATACCTATTGGAGTGCTTTTGTCTATGTTATTGCTATCTAGTCCCCCTAAATTCTAAAAACTGACATTTGAAATCAACATGTGGCAGGTTGATCTATTGTATTACCTGATATTACAGATGAAGGATGAAAGCATCCAAAAAAAAGCAAGCAATTCCCTGGGGATCACTGGGTTAGTTAACAATAGAGCCAAAAGTACAGAAAACTTATTTTTGATATTTCTTTGCTTCAAAACATCTGTATCAAAATAGCTATCTGACTTATCAGGATTTCCTCCTCTTTAAATTCTATTTTACACCTGCAATATCATTAGTTATTTATATTCATGACACTTAAAGATCTTACCAGCAAAAAGGGCAACATTGGTCTGTCTGGCATCAAACGGGCATCTTGCCAAGCCACTAATTTCTTCCCCATCATACTCTAAGGTATTCAACTACAAAAGAAGAATAAATAGGTGGTGTCATATCTGTTTAATGCACCTGTTTGAAGTCAACCCTGCCTTATTCGTACTGAAATTCTATTTGAAGAATCCTGTCTTTATTCTTCCATCATGTTATAAAGACAAAAATTAATGGGGTATAGCAGAGAAGATTCAACTCTAACAGCTTGTCAGAAAAAGGGTCGATTTAAAAAATATCATATCATATAAAATATACTCACTCTATAGTATCGACACATGGGATTAAAGGCATTGGTACCACACACAAAAACCATCTCATCATTTCTTGGAACAAAGACTTTAATAAAGTTGTGGCATTCATCCTAAAGAAAAAAAATGACATGGATATTAGCCATGATATAGACTGACACTGTGGGACCCAGCCCCAATAAAAACCACATCTAGTCAGCACAGGCATGTTTTACTTACTTTATGTTTGCCTTTCATAGCACAGTTTTCTCGATCCTGTTGTCTGGATCGCCATGTGAGTTTCTATGTTAATTAAGCAAAGCCGAAGTTCAGATTTTAACTATGAAGAGTTTTGGAGGGGAGGGGGGTCATTATTCATGTTCTGGGGGAATGCAAATCAGTTTGCCAAGTATACTTGCTCACCTTGCTTGGTAATACTTCTGTTTTGGGAATCTCATTTAAGTTGACTGTATAAACTTGATCCCTATTGGAAAAAGAAAGACAGTAGATGTAAATACCTAAAAAAATACATGAAAGCAGCTGCTGATTTATTATTACAGAGCTGTCTTTATTGTGTTTTAGATATCATTTGAATTTTCTCTATCTATCTGTCTATCTATCTATCTATCTATCTATCTATCTATCTATCTATCTATCTATATATGTGTATGTGTTTTGTGTGTGTGTGTGTGTGTGTGTGTGTGCATGTATATATATCATAGTGATTAGGGAGCAGAGAGGTCTTCACTTGGGGCATGGGTCAAACTGTTGCCTGGTATTAGCATAGACATGCACTTAATATTGGCCTGAATAATTTCAAGTTAAAAGAGAATAGGATTTTTTCCCCTGCTACTTTAGGAATAAAGCATGGATGTATGATTTCTTGATGGCAGTAATAAAATGGCACTGCTGATCCCTTTTAGCTCTATTATGTTCCTGGTATACACAATCCTGACTTCTGCTCCGAGAATATTTTTGGCTACTTGCATTTTTTGATCACAATCACATATTAGTTTTTCATGAACTAGACACATTAATGCAAGCACCACAAGAGAAAAGAATTTTAATCTAATAAACCAACGAGAGGAAAATTACCTGCCAGCAATATAGAGTGTGTCTCGAATTTTCAACATCAGCTGAAAGTCCAGCCTGTGCTGTGATTCATTGCCTGAAGGGCGTCCTCTAAAAACCGGATATTGCCTTGAATCTGCAAGTAAAAATGGGCTAAACCATCAGTCAGGATTATGGAGCTAAAGAATCAATATACAGCATTGATTAGCTGTATATACTAGTTGTAGAAGGGTTTTAACTAAATTCCTCTCCTAAGGTCTTGAATATAAATGAATAAGCGATGGTGAATGTCATCAAATGGTCTTTTCCTCTCCATTTAAAATAGCTCACCTCCGTATGTATGGGCTGCTTGAGAAAAGTACTCACACACAACTCTTTCATTTTCTCTAAACACTAGGAAATGATTATGGGTAAATTAATATGCAAAACAGTGAAAGGCATCTAAAAAACTTTCTGCAAATGAGGATGCTTAGAAAATCAAAAGCAGAAAAAGTTGCCTTTTGAGGAAAAGAAAACGTTGTTTCAGTTACTTACAGTGATAGTCTACTGTATTCAGGGGTTCGTCATCTTCTGGAAAGCTGACTGCCCTCAGTTGGGAAATCATCAGGAGCAGCATGTAGGCACAAAACAGGAAGAACCTCATGGTGGGGCAAGATGAAGGCAGAGAGACCCCGCCTTAGAAAGCCCACTTAGCTACCTGAAAAACAGAAAGCGTTTAGAAAGATCATTGTGCTATGTAAAAACTGTTTTCTTCTTTGGAAGCAGTTCAATTTCACCACCAGCTCTGTCCAGGACCTCCCAGCACCCTTTTAAGCAGGAGCACAGACAGTGGTGGAAGAGGAATCTCTTAAAATATCAGGACAAACAAAACCAAACCAAACCAAAACAACAACACAGCAGCCTACGAGGCCCAAGTAAAGTACCTGCTAAGCTTATTGAAGTTTTAGGCACATTTGCAAGAGTTTTTGAGGTAACTATGTCTGTCATTATCACAAAATCACCAGAACCACAAACACAATACTGGTTGCTGACTTGGCAAGAAGATGGGCAAAGTCAGGATTAGAATTTTAATTAACCCCCAATCTGCTTCTCTTCCTCCAGCCCTGAAATAAATCCAGTACAGTTCCTCTCTGACTCCCATAAAACATCCAAGCTGCCTTGCATTTATCTGAAGACCCAATGAACTGTCTCTTTTAGATCTGATCTTTGCCTAGAACATGGCCACATTTCCCAGCATTACCCAAGCCTAAGTTCTAAATTCATTAGGACAGCACTTTCTTATGCTTATAAGCTCTAATTTAAAAGCAACGACCTGAATGACCTTGAATCGGGGTGAGAGGAAATAGTAAGAAATAAAATGATTTAACAATCAGTCAAGTTAGCACAAGAGGGCAAAGAAGAATCTGAATAATTGATAATGCATATCAGGGAAATATGTGTGGATGTATATTATACATACATATGTGTGTATGTATGTATTTTTATATTTATTATTTTCATTTTGTTTTTTGGGGCTACACTTGGTGATGCTCAGTGTTCAATCCTGGCTCTCCATTCAGGTACACTAAGGTAACATATGGAGAGCTGGGGATTAAACCGGGTTTGACCCAGGCAAGGCAAGTCCCCTATACTATTGCCAGCTGTACTATTGCTCAGGTCCCCAAGAATGGAATAACTTTACATTAAACAACTTAGAAACAAACCAATACCTTGAGTATGTGTGACCTCTCAACTCTACTGAACTTTAGAGCTGTTAGGGACCTAAGGGATCAGCTAGTCCAACCCATTTATTTTTTAGATGAGAAAACTAAGGATTGAAAAACATAAAAGAGACTCGATGAATTTCATGAAGCTATTTAAGGCAAAACCAGACTCCTGGCTTGAGCGAACATTCTATCTTTCTATCAAATTGAATGCAGAAATTAAATGACTGGATTGTTTCCATTTTTCCCTTCAAAAGCAGACCATGACAAAACATTTTTTTGAGTAATGGATATGTTCATTATCTTTATTGAAGTGATGCTTCACAGGTGCAGGCATATATTAAAGTTTATCTAATTGTTCATTTACAAATGTGCGTCATATCATACATCAATATCTAAACAAGACAACTGTGCCATATTCATTGTCAAAAACGTTTAAATCTTTACGTTTTTCATTTCTTTTCTACAAAATACAACTACAGAGCTGGAGATATAGAACAATCACTTGCCTTGCATACAATGTGATTACATTCCTGGTACCCCCTGTGGGTACCTGTGCCTACCAGGAGTAATCCTTGAGCTCAAAGGCAACGAATGAGCCCTGAGCGTAGTTTGCCCTCAACCCAAAGAAAACATCAATAAAATAACAACTACTTCACACATTGCTGGGCCAACAGGTACAGTATATATTTTTGAAATGATAAATTCTTCAATCTGCAAAAATACTGGCTCTTCCTCAACCCAACTATTACTTAAAGGTGCTGTACCGAGCAGTTAAACATTAACCTTAACTTAAGTCTCATATACCTAGGAAGTTTATGGGAGATCATAAGAAACACTTCAAATTTTGGTGTGTGTGCATTTGTGTGTGTGCGTGCATGTGTGTGCCTGCTTGTATACGTGTGTGCATTTTTTAGGTATGTCATCTAATCACTCAATTTAATACCTACTATGAAATATCTTTTGTAAAATTTGGTTTGGGGCCATACCTGGCCGTTTTGAAGGCTTACTCCTGGTTCTGTATTCAGTGTTCACTCCAGGCAAGCTCAATGGACCATACGTGATACTGGGAATTAAACCAAGGTTGGCAACATACAGGGCAAGACTCACTTTATTATGTTTCCAGTCCTTTATCTTTTTGTTTTTTGTTTGTTTGGTTTTGGGGCCACACGTGGTGATGCTCAGGGGTTACTCCTGGCTGTGCGCTCAGAAATCGTCCCTGGGTTGGGGGATAGATGGGACACTCGGGATTGAATCCAGGTCTGTCCTGGGTCACCCGTGTGCAAGGCAAACTCCCTACCACTGTGCTATTGCTTCGACTCCTCCAGTCCCTTATCTTATATTGTTGTTAGTTATTGTTATTGTTATTAGTTGTTGTGGAGGGTGTCACATCTTGCATAGAAGAGAACCACCAGGGGATTGCCCGATGGCGCTTTCTTGGGTGATTTTGTGGCACCAGAACTCAAACTCAGGTCTTAACACATGCTCTCTACCACTTGAACCATATATCTGGACTCTTTTTATCTTCTTACCTTCAACCACACAGAAGCACATTATTCGATGCAATGCTCTTAACCAAAGAATGAACCCACGCTTATAACCAAAGTAGAAACCAAGTCTAAGTGAATTTTCAATTTCCAGTTTAGTGAAAAAGAGACTAATAGCATGATCTGGAGAGAGAGCACAATGACTAAGGCCTTGCACATGACTGAGTTGAGTTGAGTTCCCAGAACCTTCATAGTCTTCCCAGCACCCTATTTATGATTAGTTAGCATTGAGCAGCACTGGGTTTTGCCCTCAAACAAAACAAACAAAGACAAATAGTACAACAAAATGTTACTGTACCAGGGGCCTGGAGAAATTGTACAGCAGTTATGCTGCTTGGCTTGCCAACCTTGGTTACTCCACTAGGCATATAAGCACCTTCAGAAGTAAGTGATCCCTGAGAACAGAAGGAGGTGGAAGACCTGAACACCAATAGTTATGATGCAGAATAAGCCAAACCTAAAGTTACTACTTCTCCACCACAATTTAAATGCTAAAGGCCCTCCAGCATTACTCTGATGCCACTTTTATTTCATATATACCCCAACACTCACCCACCACTTAATGAGGTAACCTCAGATTCTGATCATCTTATTTGTTTCTTTTTTGTTTTGTTTTGTTTTGGGGTCACACCCAGCAATGCTCTGGGGTTACTCCTGGCTCTTTGCTTAGAAATCACCCTTGGCAGACTCAAAGGACCATATGGGATGTCTGGAATCGAACCACAATTGGTCCTGGGTCAGCCATGTGCAAGGCAAATGCCCTACCACTGTGCTATCTCTCCAGCCCATCCTTTTCTTTTATCAAACTTGTTTTGTCATTTCTAGAGACCCTTTGGAGGTAATGCAGTATCAAATTACAAAACATTGTCTAAGAATTATATTCTGCTTCTGATCCAAACTTGATCCTGCTGGATGGCAAATCTCTGAATATTTGCTGGAAAATACTCAGCAAATCATAGGAACACAAGGAAATTTAGAATGATGTGAATATTTGGCATATTGTGAGCAGAGCCATATTTGGCATATTGTGAGCAGAGCCTGGGTGCTTCAGAAGACAGGATAGGGTGGGTCCACACCAGGAAACACAATTCTCCAAGCTGTAGATTTGCACCCGGGTCAGAGGATGAAATCACTGCTGACTCAGTGGTATGTCCCTACCGAGGTGTTGTTAAGGTATCACTTCCTATCATTCACTCATTCATGTGATATTGCAGAAAGTAGTTTTTACCACACCCCTACCTCATCTTCCCAAAATAAACCCCCACCAAAAATTGCTTTCTGTCCTTTCATAAAGAGTTCATTTAAGAAAAAAGAAAAAAACTTTCTGATTTGGCATAGCCTTTATAAATGAAAATGTTTCATGTAAAAATATATGGCAAAGTAAGACTATGGTAGAGAAATGAACCTGAATATATATCTAGATGAAAGATACCAGGAAAGAGATTTATTTGCAGTACACCTCCTTGATTACTTTAGATCTCTCCTTATTTAAGGAATGATCTCAGGATTCCAGAGTTCAGTGAAATCATGAAACTTATTACAAAGAAGCAAGGCAATTAAAGGAGAACAAAATATGAAAAAGATCTTTGATTTTAGGTTTAAAAAATTTACTTTCAAATGTACTTGTACCAGTTTACTTTCTGGCTCTCAGATTTTATGTAAATTGATTTGAACTCCTCATGTCTCAATTACCTCAACTATAAAACACTAAAACTAAAATCCACTCAAAATTAAATGGGATATTCTATATTAAATATCTAACTTCGAGCCAGGCCCACAGTAAATCTCAGTGAATTATAGAAATATTATCATAGTAATTGTTTTATAATGCAAGGCAAAATTTCAAATACAAAGTTTGCTCTTTTTTATATCATATTCAGTGACCAAAGTGGTTAAAAAGCTTCTCTTATACTGGACAACCCAGGTTTTATTTTCAGCACTGCTAGAAGAGATCCTAGAGAGCAGACCCAGAAACAAACTGCATGCAACACTAGGGTTGGTTGTGACCCAAACCTAAATGAACAAGTCTATCCATTTTATGCAACTATACAAAATTCTATCATTCTAACAGTGGCAGTGAGAACGAGGTACAATTTCATACAGCAAGAGTCAAAAATAGAAGGAACCATTTTCCTAATGTATGAAACCATAGTAAAAAAAAATTCCTAAAAAAACAAAAAACAAAAAAAATTCCTATAGAAAGTGTGATTCCTTTAAGTCAGAAAACAGGTTATATAGTAGTAGAATTAGACATGTTTTATACTCCATTTGTGATTTGGCCCTGTATTTTAGATGATCAAGACCAAATATAGTGAGGAAAGCTCTAATCTTAAAAGGATTTCAGAGTTACCAACACAACAGGAAATGAGTCCATACTCAAAACTTAATTTCACTTTTGTAAAGCTTGTTAATTCTTTAATCAAATCAAGTTGAGAAGTAGCTATCATGAAGTCACCTTTGGAGCAATCTTACATTTAGGACCAAAGTTTTCACACTTCTCTAAAGATAAACACCTTCAGGAAAGGAGGCAAACATGAAGCATTTGCTAAAAAAACTCTCCAATTTGGTCTTTTGAAAATTACATCCTGCATTGAGAGGTATGTCATTTCCCTCCACACCAGCAACTTGCCGAAAAGATAATCTTCTCTTAGCTAAAATAACATAATCTGGACTCTACAATATTTTGCCCAAAATGTACAACCTTCATAGTATCCATCTCAATGACTAAGATTAGAAATATATTCATAGATAATAGTTATTAAAGATAAATTTTAAAATATAAATATATATTTAGTTTTTCAGTGTATCTAAGGCAAAAATATGACAAGGTAGAGAACTTTACCAGAGAATTTGAATTTATTTTAAAAATCTCATGTTTTTTTTTAACTAAAGAGTGCAGTAGTTAATGTTTTTTTAGATGGATTTAGCGACCCTTTTCTTTTATATGAAGAGAAGTTTGTCATCTGGAAGATAGGTTTATTGAAAAAAAATCAGAGAAGTATATGGAGAGCAAGATGGTTATAAAAATGGACAAGAAAGTATGACACAGAAGATCTTGTAAAAATATTCAACATGAGAGAGATGAGTGAGAGAGGGGATATTGGACAGAAGCAATATTTGACAAGATGATGGTTGTATTTTTTTCAAAACTGACAAAAGAACATTAAGTCCTACATTAAAGAAACTTTAAGAACATTTCAATACCAAGGGAAAAAAACACTCAGACAAAACACATCAACATCAAAATGCAGAAAACAAAGACAAAAAAAAAAAAAAAAAA
>PVKC010046251.1:0-11102 GCA_004027635.1 Crocidura indochinensis
CTTGTTTCACTTAGTTCTCCATTATTATTTTTTTCCTAGTCCCTTTACCTGAAACATTTCTTTAATCTAGAAAGCCACTTTTTCTCAAAGTTTTTGCTCAAATGTCATTCTGCTTCTCTGACTACTAATGACAAAGGGCACAAACCCAGTCCATTTGTGCCATTGCCCTTCAATTCTTCTGTCCTTCAAAATACTTGTTCATTTTTATGCTTACCATCTTTATTCAAGTTAGTATGGTTTATATCTTCTTATAAATTTATTGTCTCTGTTTTTCTTCTGTGTCTGTTCTTTAGTACTTGCCTAATAAATAAGGCAGACATAATACAGAGCTTTCATTTTTTTTGGGTGGGGGGCACACCCAGCAGTGCTCAGGGTTCATTCCTGGCTCCATGCTCAGAAATTGCTTTCTGGCAAGCACAGGGGACCATATGGGACGCCGGGATTCAAACCAATGACCTTCTGCATGAAAGGCAAATGCCTTACCTCCATGCTATCTCTCTGGCCCGAGCTTTCATTTTTTTTTCTAATTTCAATAAGTTTTTTTAATATAATTTTTTATTTTTAAACATGTTGGGTTATATATCGTTGGCAATCATATTTTAGGTACAAATTAACATAAAATCAGGGGAACTCCCATCACCAAAAAGTCCTCCATCCACCTCAGTTCTCATTCAAGTTCCTATATCCTCTCCCCTACCGCCCCCCCCCCCGGGGTTGCTAAAGCAAGTGGTCTCCTCTGCATCTAATTTGCTACTTGATGGTCTTACACCTGTTTGGTCTTGGTTACCTCCCTTTTCCCCCCTGATTAGGAAGGGGGACTAGTGAGTATAAGTTATGTGGATTTGTTTGAGAAAGAAGAAAAAAATAGAAGATAAAGAAAAAACGGATAAATAAAAATAAGTAAGTAAAAAAAGAGAGAGGGGTCATATACTCTGGGAATGGGTGGAGTCCTTCCAGAGGCTTTCATTATTGGTTTGAGAGGCGGGGGTGGGGGAGACAGAGCTTTCATTTTTGACTGAAAAAATAAAACGTCCTTTTTATCTGCAATTAAAGAAACTGATGACTTGTCTAGTTATAGCTCTGTATGTTCTAAATCAAATACCACACAAGGGCTTTGGACTATACAGAGCCAAGAAGAATTAGAGTTGTGTTGATTGGTGCGCTGGAGCATTTAAACACAAAAAGCTGAGCTAGTCCCATTTTTATTTGCATTATGCAAATAAAGCTTTCAGTCCCTACATTTCTGATTAGTAGGAAGTTCCGCAAGCAATGACCAATCAAATATCAATCAGGAGCTATCTTTGGTTTGCAGACAAGCTCTCACTTTTTTCTCTGTCAAGATTTCTAACAAAATGAACAAACCAGAGCATCAGAACATGCCTGGGTTTCAATCCACAAAAACTCTCACTGGTATATGCTCAGACTCAGAATAACTTCATGCTTCTTCTTTTTTTGTTTTAGAGAATTTTTCCTATCTTTACATGAGGTCTGTCTGATTAATGTTCACTCACTTTTTTCTCTTTACCCGGAGTTTTTTTTTTTTTTCCTTCTGCCATCTGTTTAAATCCTTGTTTTACTAGAACTATCAATCTCTTTCACCAACATCGACTTCTACAACATTTCTATCCCTTGGACTCTAGTGACTTTTTATTGGCAGGAGAGCTTTTCTTCAAACTAAACTGAAGCAGAAGCAAATGGGTAAAACAAAATAGAGATACTCTATTGAAAATGGATGCAGCAACCAGGATCCCAGCCTCTGGTTTTGCTTGTGACTTAGCAATTGCCTGTTTTGTTTCTTTGGTTTTGTTTTTCTTTTATTTTTAATTTTTTTAAATAAAATCTTTATTTAAGCACCATGATTACAAGCATGGTTGTAGTTGGGTTCAGTCACCAATGCCCCCTTCATCTTCCCTCACCCCTGCCTGTATTCGAGATAGACATTCTACTTGTCTCACTCATTAACATTGTCATGCAAGTTGTTAGTGTAGTTATTTCCCTAACTGCATTCATCACTCTTTGTGGTAAGCTTTATATTGTGAGCTGGCCCTTCTGACCCTCATCTCTATTGTCTCCGAACATTATTACAATAATGTTTTTACTTCTGAGTGATCACTCTTGGCAGTATCCAAGGAGCCATTTCGGGTGCTGGAGATCAAACCATGCTTGGCTGCATGTAAAGCTAGCACCTTATCTGCACTTTTATTATTGCTTCTATTCCTGAATTTCCCAAGTTTTAAAGAGACAAAATAATTTTTATTTCTGTCTTTGACTGTCTCTCCCTGTCTCTGTCTCACTATCTCTTTCTCTGTTTCTGTTTCTCTGTCTCTATCCCTCTGCCTCTCTGTATGTGTCTCTGTCTCTCTGCCTCTGTTTCTCTGTCTCTGCCTCTGTTTCTCTCTTTCTGCCTCTGTTTCTCCCTGCCTCTGTTTCTCTCTGTGTGTCTGTTTGTGTCTCTGTCTCTGTCTCTGTCTCCTCTCTCTCTCTCTCTCTCTCTCTCTCTCTCTCTCTCTCTCACTCTCTCTCTCACACACACACACACATCCATGTCCAGCAGTACTTTGGGGTTACTCCTGGATCCACACTCAGAAATTATTATTCCTGGCAAGTTTGGAGGAACTCTATGGAATGCTGTGCATTGAACCAGGTCATACACATGAAAGGCGCTCACAGTGCTGTCACTCCAGCCCCTATTTCTGTCTTTTCTGAGTTAAAAAATAAGCAGCATTCTTAGCTTGCAGTTTATCTTGTGGAGCTCATACGGATAGATTATATCAACTCACACAGAAGAAAATAACACATTTCACAAGAGAGCAAAGAGTAATAAGATCACTGCATTTTAAAGAAATTACATTTTTTTCAGACAAGAAATCTAGTATTTATGATTGGTATTATTTTATCATCTTTGAATTTATAAAATATACAGCAATAGTTACAGAAACTACATAACTGAAGTGCATTTCAAAATTCAATTAGAGTTTTATGTCTCTGAATGTAGTTGGGTAAAACAACCTCAAATTTATTTGATTTCAGTTTCCCTTGCCTGACCACTTGAATCATTGAATTGTGAAGTTTGATTCATCTAACCTTTTTAGTTTATGTGAGTTGAAATAACATACTTTCTAACTGCACAATAAAACAAATACATGAGAAATACATCTTGAA
Organism: Crocidura indochinensis; assembly: GCA_004027635.1. Classification (NCBI taxonomy): domain Eukaryota; kingdom Metazoa; phylum Chordata; class Mammalia; order Eulipotyphla; family Soricidae; genus Crocidura; species Crocidura indochinensis. Next base: position 3,163 of record PVKC010046251.1, read on the forward strand.
CTATTAATCTTATTGTCATAATTTTTCCTTTTCTGGAAAAGATTCTTATTCCAAGTAACATATTCTCATAATCAATTATCCTATCTATTCCATATATATATCCTCATAATCAGTTATTATATTTATACTTCATAAACCTCTGCCTTTCATCACAAACTATTGCTACATACATCAAATGTTTTCCTGAAGAGTTTGAAGCTTATAAAGTCATTGCTTTATACAAAAAAGCCTTAAATCAAAAATATTTTCTCTTAATAGAGATGTCTCAGTATCCTGCAAATAAATTTCTTCCATCTCTTATTTTTCAATATTTCTTTATAATTAAAAGAAAATTTCTCTATTTTCTTTTCTTACTTTCTCCCCTTTTATTCTACCTATATATAGATCTCATTTATATATATATATATATATATATACACATATATATATTTACCTGATAAATATATACCCTAATCTTTATTTATTTACTACATATTTTTAATCTACATTTTTAATTTAAGTATATTTATTTACTATGTGGAAGGGGAACTTTGGGCCACTGTTGACAGGTTATTGGATGATTCTCTAGATATGTTGGGGATGACATCTTCATCGAAAGATGCCTGTGTACAAGGCAAGAACATAACTTGTGTACTATCTCTCCTCCCTGAATCTTTACATTCTCAAAGTGGCTCTTATCATTTTGTAATCAGCATTAACTTTTACTTAGAATGTATATTACTCTAATTAGACCACTTAATTGTCTTACTGAACAGTGAGATAAGACAACACACATCAACAAACTCAATTAGCAAATAGCTTCTGGTTAGAACAGTTTGTAGGTTGGAAATGTACCCCACTTTCTTGACTTCAATTTCTTCACCTGTGAGATAAGCTGGTTATTTATATTCATATGATTTATGGGTCATACATACTCTAGTGCTCCTGACTCTGTGCTCAGAGATCACTGTTGATGGTATTCAGGGAACATGCCATTCCATAGATGCAAAGCAAATACCTTATCTACTTATTATATTATATTTTATATATTATATTACATTTTTGGCCCAATTGGCTAAATGGAAATTAACAACAAAAATTAAATTATAAAAATGATTAATTTTCTGAAATCAATGACCAGGATTTACACACTTTATCCTTGCAATCCCTCACACATAAAAGGTATCAACTAATTATTACTGAATACATTTTAATATTCAAAAACAGGATATTTAAAAGTCTCTATTCAAGTATAACTTACAGATTAAAACAATGTAAATCTTATGCTGGGTAGGTATTCAAGTTTTGTATAGCAAAAATGTATATACACCAAAATATAAATTAATATGACTCAAAGAGACTATTTCATACTTGAAAATAAATGCTGATATGATGTATTTAAAAGCAGAAATGGATTAGTGGATGCCAAGGTGTGAGAGGAGCAGGAAGGAGTGGGGAACAGTTGCTTAAAGAAGTAAAGGGATTTCAATATGAGAGATGAGTTTTTGAACTTACAGTCTTTTATTTTTACAGTGTGGTGAATGTGATAAATACCACTGAATGTTATATTTTTTGGGGGGGGTCACACCCGGCAGTGCTCAGGGGTTACTCCTGGCTCCATGCTATCTCCCGGGCCCCTAAATGTTATAATTTTAATTCATTAGTTTTAATTTATATAGATTTTACTTTTAAAAAGACATAGCATTATGAAATAATGAGGAAAATTATATGGAAAGATCAACCTTTTTAAATTTTCATTATTTGGGTACTGAGATGGTTCGAAGCATACTGAGTGTATGCTTTGCATGCATTAAGTCAGAGCTTGGTTCTCTGCATCAAGAGTAGTGACTTCTGCATACAGATCTAGGATCAATTCCCTAAAGGCAACTAGTCCCTCCAAAAACTAAATGTTCAGGGAAGGAGCAATAGTACAGTGAATATAAAGCTTGCTTTGCACACAGCCAATCTGTTTTTGCCCCTAGAATCCCATGTGGTCCTCCTTGCACCACCAAAAGAAATTCCTGAGTGCAAAGCCAGGAATCTAAGCACTACTGGGTGTACCCCAAAATAACTACAAACTATTGATTATATATATTAAATGTATTAAGCTGCAGATATATAATTTTATTGACTAAAATATCCCTTTGCTCCTAAAAGATTAAAGATGATTTATAAAGGAAGAAATAAGTTATCAGCAATCAAAATTAATGTTCCATCATCTAATTATTAACATATTTAATATATGATTCTGTGTTAACAATTTTGTGATTAACAAGATTCATTTGCTAAGCATATGAATTTATATTTCCTTTGATTTATATTAGTTTCTACATTTTATTTGGGGGGGGGATTTGGTCCACACTCGGTGTCACTCAAGTTACCTCTGACTCTGCACTCAGAAATCAGTCCTGGCAGGCTCCGGGGACCTTGTGGGATGCTGGGAATCAAATTCAGGTCTGCCAGGTCGGCTGAATGCAAAACAATGTCCTGCCTCTGTGGTATCCCTCCATCCACTAGTTTCTACATTTGTGGCAAGGTATAAAGATGACAAAAGAAAGATGTGTCAGTGACTTCACATAGAGGAGCAAGAAGAGAGTTAATTCAAAGCAAAGATTGTAGCGCATGTCAGTTTTGTTACTCCACTTTTCATTTCCAACACTTAGTTGCCTCCTAAGTAGTTTCAGGGATGAAAAATCAGGGTGATCTCCAAAAAGGGCACTACATCACCAGACAAGAACATTGAATCATCAAACATGCAATACTTAGCTAAGGATGCTAGAAATAATCCCCAGAGTTCCAATCATTGCTGGGGTGGCTTGCTCAAAACTACCAAGTAGAATGCAGTTGTATATGTTCTGTTTCTTATATGTTTTCTTGATTTAGATAATTTTTCAAAAATACACAACTTGTTTTCCATGTAAAACATTCTATCTGTAGGGGAAGGGTGTTCTTGAGGCCATCTGAGGTGTTCAAGGCTTACTCCCGGCTTTGTGCTCAGAGATCACTCTGGGAAATATTTGGGGAATCATGGAAGATGTTTATCTTTCAAAGTCATGCAATAACTATTATCAAAGTCTACTTTTACATAGTATGAGATCAAAATATGCCTTCTGAAATTTGCTTATACATGAATGAATATAGAGAGCATTATGCTGATCAAAATGAGACAGAGGGAAAGGGTTAGACATAAAATAATCTAATTCATTTGTGGAATATAAAAAATAATATTGCAATAATATCCAGAGACAATAAAAGTCAGAAAGAACTGTCCATGGTAGGAAACTTGCCACTGGTAGTGGAAGAGTGCAGGTAAGGCAGAGAAAGGACCATTATGACAATACTAGTTGGACAAGAACTTGATGTTGAAAGGAGATAAAATGACATGCATGATACTTCTTTAATAACAATATTTCCAACAATAGTATCTAAAAGAAAAATGAGAGAGAGAATAAAAGTGTTTGACTCAGAGGCAGACAGGGAAGTGGGTGGTGAGGGCAAGTGTGATATCATAGACATTAGAGATGAGAAATATGCACTGGTGAAGCAAATTGTACATTGTATAACTGTAACTCAATTATGAACAACATTGTAACTGTAAAAAGAAAACCTAATTGTATTAAGAATAACCTTGCAACCATAATGTTTAATTTAAAAAATAAAAAATTAAAAGAATCAAAATAAAGAAAAATGCCTTATGAAGTTATTTTATTATGTAAAAAAATTTGTATAAAAATTATATAAGAAGAATGCCTTATGGAAGGATATTATTTTATGAAAATATTTTATAAAGTTGTAAAAACTTTTTATACATAATAAATCTAAATAGACACAAATGCATATGTACTCAATAAATCAATGTATAAGATTAGAGACACATCCTAAGAACTTGAGGGAATATAATTCAAGCTTCTGCTATTTTGGTGTCATACCTAAATTTTGAAATTATAATTTCCAATAGTAGTTATAGATATAACAGGTATGCCTTCCACTTATATATGAAACAAATCAATATTTATGTTAGCACAATTTTTATAATATAATCTTTTAAAATTGTGCCATTGGCAATAGAAGAAAACAATATTGTTAATTAGAAAATATAATTTTAAATGATTTACAGAAAAATATAGTTGCATCTAGAAAGAAGAAAAACTCACTTCTTGTGATGTTAGCATTTTTATTTTGGGTGATTATAATTAATACTTAAAAGAAGCAAGCCTGTATCAAATCTCATTTTCTTAGATATATATATATTTTTATATTGGATGAAGGATATAGAAAAGAGAAAAAATGATAAACAGAAAACCTGTTGTTAATTATCTCCTGCTTTGGATAGAAAAATTTAAATAAGATTTACCTTGGGTTATCCTAAAAATGATCTAGATCAGGTCCTCAAACTTTTTAAACAGGGGCCCAGTTCACTGTCCCTAAGACCATTGAAGGGCCAGACTATAGTAAAAACAAAAATCATGAACAAATTCCTATGCACACTGCATACATCTTATTTTGATATGAAGAAACAAAATGGGAACAAATACAATATGTGGCCTGTGGGCCGTAGTTTGAGGACCACTGATCTAGATTAATAAAATATTATATTAAGTTACTAAATTCTACCTATTATTGTTCTTTTACTATTATTGGGGTACCCCTGAGCACTACTGAGGTGTCCCTGGTTACTTTCAAAATCAAGGATCAAGCAACACTTTAGCCTCAATCGTCACAGAACCACTAAGAATGTGTCTGGGTCCAATGATAACTGCTTAGGAGATCACCTCTCCAAAAATGTAATAATGCTATTCAGAGCTTGAGTAAATATAAAATTTGGATTTAGTATACTTAGTTATAGCTTGGTATTCTGAATTCCCAATTTTCAGAAAATGGTGATCTAGCTCGGTGAATACCTAGGTTTATTTAGTTCCTCATCTAGGAAATACAGTGCATTTTAACATAAATCTATAGGAAATATGATTATTAGGGGAAAAAACTATTTCCAAAGACATATATGTCACTTAATCCAAAGTAAAGTAAATATTTTTGTGTCATCTTTTGTTATGTAGCATTCAAAATCAGAGAATAAGCAATGCATTATTAACTTTATGAATTTTTTTCATGCCACATTCAAAAATTTTACTGTATTTGAGATAGGTGCAAAAACCAAGACCACCAACTACAGAAGACAGATTAAAACAACAGTGATGGAACAGATCTTCTGGAACTGTAAAGAAAGACTCCATCCTATGAAAAGTGCAAATACCAAGATCACTAGTTACAGAGGCCCGATTTTATCATCCATGAAGGAGCAGAAAACTTCCAGACATCACACATCACAAAAGGATCTAGGAGATAAAAAGAGCATGTACAGAGCCTGTAGTTATACCCATGACAGTATACTTCAAGGGCGGAGGAACCCTGTATTTCTTAGGCCAGGGGAATTCCCTTTCTAATCTCCCCAATTTTTACTGTGCCTATGCAAAAAAAAAAAATGGCACAAATTAAATTTTTTCTTTAATTTTTTTAAAGGTTGTTGCCTGTGTTTTTTCTTTTTGTTTTTTTTCCTTTCATTCTCTTTTCTTTGCGCGTGCGTGCGTGCGTGCGTGTGTGTGTGTGTGTGTGTGTGTGTGTGTGTGTGTGTGTGTGTGTGTGTGTGTGTGCTAACCTGTGCTTTGATTCGTCTCTATTTCAGGACCGAGGTTAGTTTTCGGTTGTTGTCAGTATTGCTGTGGTGCTTCTCAGTTTTTTTTTTGTTTTTGTTTTTGTTTTTGTTTTGTTTTATTTTGGGTTTAATTTTTCTTGTATTATTTTTATGTTTTCCTTACTTTTTCACTTTCTTTTCTTAAAACGAGACTTATAGTCTCTAGAAGGACCCCTCCCGTTATTTTTTTTTTTTTGCTCTTTTGAATTTTTGCCCCCCCCCCTTTATTTTTTTCTTTTTTCCTCTTACCTTCAAAAGAAATACATAACTTGAACCATCTTGTTCTGCCTCTCAAGTTGAGGGGGAAATAATGGAGAGCACCAAGACCAAACAGTCATATGAACATTGAGCAGAAATAAAAAATGATGAGACTTGAACACCAAATCCGACTACAACAGAAACGATACCCAATCTACAACAGGCTAGACACAGGAGGGACCACTTGTACTAGCAGCCCGGGAGACAAAGAAGGGGCGATTTGGGAAATAGGCTGGGAACAGGGGTGGAGGGAGGACATCATTGGTGGTGGAATGTCCCTGATTCAATGTCACTATGTACCTGAAATACTACTGTGAATGATTTGTAAACCACTTTGGTAAAAAAAAAATATTAATATAAAAAATAAATAAAAAGGAAGCCAAAAACTTTTTTTCTGTAGTGCTGCTATGATTCACTAAAGAACTAATAAAACACTAATAAGCATAAAAACACTACAAAGTACTATATGCATTAACAAAATCATGGAAAGATAAACGTATCTCAGAAAACTTTGCAGAAAAGTTCAACCAGCATACATTACTCTAAATTTTTACCTTTTAAAATTGAACTAATTTGTATGTTAATAAAGAATACTGTAATTGGAGAGTGTTATTAGAATGTACTAACAGTTTTATTCCCATAAAATCAAATAATATAATATATATTAAAAAGTACAAATAATTCAAATATTTTGGTCTAAGAGCTAACTATCAGTTTTGGTTTTGTATTGACTTTAATCACTGAGAACTGTATTTTGGGGAGGATTATATTTTAGAGTAATGAATTTTAATTTTTGGAAATGATGAAGAGCTGTGTGTGTCCTTGTGTGTGTGCTTAATATTCATAAAGATTTTTTCTTAATCAGTGATGGAGAAATTTCTGGAATATTATTTTATGATAGTATCCTTACCTTTTTTTTCCTCAAAGAGTGTTTTTTCTGTTAGTGTGATAAATAAAAGTTACACAAACACTTAAATGTATATATTGACTCCTACATTCAACCACAATAGAACTTGGGAGATTTAACTGTCTTTTATAGTTCAAAGAATAAAACCCTGCCTTAAAAGTACAGTGAAACAAAACTAAAGTTAGCAAAGAGAAGTTTCACAGATATTTTTAAGATAATCTTATAAAATATGTCTAATTGATTAATTACAATTTTAAAAATAAGGCTTAATATATTTTTCTAATACCAGAAGAAGCTAATATTTTCATAGCAACACCAGTGAGTAATTTACTTCAAACACCCACTTTTGATTTTAGAAACATAACATAACATAACAAACATATAAATTTGTGCATATCAAAACACCACCTAGATGACCTGTATTACTAATTACTAAAAAGAAAAAATAATAATATAGTCTATTTATTCCTTAAAAGTCAAATGCTAATATTATATCAACTTAATTTTTTTCATCAGTAAAATTTTTTTTGTTTCTGTTTTTGGGTCACACCCAGCAGCGCTCAGGGGCTACTCCTGGCTCTATACTCAGAAATCACCCCAGCAGGTTCCAGAAACCATATGGGATGTCAGGATTCCAACCACCATCCTTCTGCTTGCAAGGCAAACACCTTACCACTGTGCTATCTCTCCGGCCCTTCATCACTAAGATTTTCGCCAGATAAAAGGGTCAAGGAAAAAGAGCATATATATGGCAAAATGTTTAAATATTATGACTTTGATAACAGGACTGAGGAATTTATTTTCACTCAGACCAGTAAGTTTTAGATACTGCCCTCCTTGTGCAAATCTGAGATTTATATGAGGGTCATCATCTTTACTCCACTCTACAAATCTTGTAGACTGTCTGAAACTAGCATTTGCTGTAAATGAAAATATAATGGATTAATATGTGATTTTCCATAATTAATTCTTTATAATGGCTTAGGTAATTTGATTACAATAATGTTACATTTTATGACATTGATGTGCAAAGTTAATGTACCCCCATCACCTTCAAAGTATCTGTTTGTAATGTGATCTAAACTTAGTTCACTTCTTCATTCT
>PVKC010046252.1:0-11267 GCA_004027635.1 Crocidura indochinensis
CTACAATGCTCACTAGATGTCGTATTTGATATGTCTTTGTAAAATGTTGTGGTGTTTCACCTTTTCTTTTCCCCTTCTCTCAAACAGAGGATGAGAACTGCTAGAAGGACTCTGCCCATTGTAGGCATACTTAATTTCTACCCCACTCTATTACGGTACTCTTCTCCAAACAAAACCACAAAACTCGAACTAGCTAATCCTGCTTCCCAATCAGAGGGAGAAGCAATGGAGACACCAACCCCAATCAGATATAAGATGACCAAGTGATAAACCAGAAACAGAGGGAGTCACTCAATCTAGAAGTCCCTGGGGAGAGGGTGGAGGATTTGGGAGACAGAATGGGAATGGAGGTGGAGGGAGGACAACTTGGTGATGAGAATTCCCCTGATTCAATGTTTATTTGTAAATGGAATATTACTGTGAATATCATGTAAACCACTATGATTAAAATAAAAAAAATTGATTTTGACTATAAGTTTATCTTTTCTCAAGTCAGTTTGCATTTTTAAGTATTCTCCATTTGCATTTCAACACCCATTTGCTCTTTTCAATGATATAATATTTAAGATTCTTTTGTTTTGGGTTTTGGGGCCACACCCGGTGATACTCAGGGGCTACTTCTGGCTATGTGCTCAAAAATCGCTCCTGGCTTGGGGGCTCATATGGGACTCCAGGAATCAAACAGGAGTCTGTCCTGGATCAGCAGTGTGCAAGACAAATGTCCTGCAGCTGAGTTATTGACCTGGACTTAATATTTAAGATTCTTATGATTTATGATTTAAGATTTAATTTCCACATTTGATTTTAAATGTGAACTCTGATGCTAGACTATCAGGGTAAAATGCTAATTTGGCATTCTGACTAGGATACACCATGTAACATATTGTAATCAATAATCTCTTTAAACATAAGAATGAATGGCTTGTTAGAGGGAAAATGAATTATTCACTTTAGTATCCTATCTAGATCATAGCACTTTCTAATGAATATTACCATTAATTAAATTATATCTTATATATCAGTAACTTACATCATATAGGACTTATTTTCCATCTTTTTCTTGATCCTTTTCTTCTTCCACCCCTTCCTTCACTTCTTCCTTTCCTTCCTCCATTTGAACTCCCTAGTAATCCCATTAGAACCTGTGTTTTTGCTTTCAGTGAGATTTATTACTATTTCTATTTCTTTATATAATTGGTTTGCTCTATGACTTCCATTTTTTTCCTAATTTAACCATGGAAATTGTATATTCTACTTAGTAATTTCAGTAGATTATTTTATTTAATAGAAATGAAAATTTTTTTGCCATGTGTTTCAAGTCTTGGTTCAGAAAAATATCATGCTGCTACCTCAGGATATTTGGGCCTATATTCTGAAGCATTATATATATATATATATTTTTTTTTTTTTTTAACAATTTACCTATGCTATTTCTTCTTTTGGACATACTGTTTCCAAATGGTTGTTCTTTTAAAACTAAAGCTGTTTGGTTATCTCAGATAAAAGAGGAACCAAAAGTACTGAGTAACTAAAGAATCCTTGTCATTGAGGATTATAAATATATACTGTTGAGTCAGTGGTAAAGTTAGAGTCCCAAAAGTAAAAAAGAAGCAGGAATTAAATTAAACACTAACAGAATGTCTGGTGATGAGATACCATGATCTTAGACCAGAACTAAAGCAAAAATATGAATAAGCAACAATAAAAATGAAGCTCAGTGAGGCAGTTCTGGCAACTTACCTTGGCTCTCAGGGTTCAAATAAAGTGCTGATATTTCAGAACTCATTAGAGCTACCACCTAAAGAAGACTGTTGAATATCTCTCTGTGTTGTTGTCAATGAGACTCCCAGACCTTTAGTTTCTCATAGCCCTTTCATTCAAAAAGCTCTTTGCTTTTACTGATGGCCCTATAACTTTTGTCTGTTTCTTTTGAATTTTTCCCATTTTTATCTTATTATTTTTTCATTAATAAGTGTTTTGAATTGAATCACTGTGAGACACACAGTTACAGAGTTATTCATGATTAAATTTAGTTATACAATGTTTCAATACTCACCCCTATATCAGTTTTGTTAGTTTTTGAGGCAAAAATACCTTACAATTCCAGTATACATTATACATTATACTGGGCACAGCATTGCTGGGATTTTATTTGTCAGGTAGGACGACTCTATTGTGTAACAAAGAAGTCCTGAGATTTCAGAGGTTTACACAAGGAGGTAGTTTATTTTGATTTTTTTTTTTGTTCTTCCCTTATTGCCTGATAGAGTTGTTTCTTCTAGACTTTTTAACACATGGTGTCCAGGGTATTTTAAATGGCAAGAAACAGAGAAACTTGTTGGTCCTTTCTTTAAATAATATTCTTATTTAAGCACCATGGTTTCAAACATGTTCACAGTTGGACTTCATTCATAAAATGTACACCCCCCTCACCAGTGCAACCTTCTCTCCACCAATATACTCCCCTCATTTCTCTCTTCCAACTCCTCCTCCCCTTCTTTTCAGAACAGGCACTCTATTTCTCAGCTTATTAGGTCTTAATCACCTTAAACCAGATATACTTAGCTTACTTTCGATAATAATAACATTTTTAAATAGAGTGAAATGAAAAAACTTAAAAACCCAGGTAGTCTTCTGTGATGGTTTAGTAACCAAACCACTTTGTGGCTATTGGAGTTTTAGTGTTAGATCGCGCGCGCGCGCGCACACACACACACACACAGACACACACACACACACACACACACATACACACACACACACACACAGACCTAGCATAAAGGGAGGTGATAGCAACTAGTCCAATAACAGATATTTCTCTAAGTCTCTTTTATCTCACTTTTCTTACCTGTAAAATGAATCAAGTAATAATCATAGTATTTGTTGTAAGTGCTATTTCGAAGACTTATTAAGACAGTGAATTCACATGCAAAAGGTTTTATATGTTTCAAATACTATTAGAAATTTCATAGTTTTCTTTTTCCCCCTCACTTTTAGGATGACTTAGAATATTTACAGTTTTACAATACAATTTGAAATGAGCTACAGAGTTTGACCGCAATATAGAGAGAATTTATACAGGACTGCATAGTGTTTGTTATCAATTTCTCATACTAATAAGCTACTGGCTACTAAGAATCCTGGCACATTTATTTAAATATTTGCTAAATAAATGGGTGTTTGAGTGAGTATATTTTAAATCTCACCAAAGAGTAAAGTAAGGGAAAAGAGAAAAATTCTCTGTTCTTTGGAATTAAATGTTAATTCCTTAGAATTCTGCCACAGTATCCTAAATTTTTGCTTTCCATCCAAGTCAGCTCACTATTTCTTCCCTTTTACAACCGTTACATCCATTTACTTCTCCATTTTAGAAATGGAAAGGATCATAAAATAGACCTTTGGATCAGAAACATAAGAATATATTTGTTGTCTATTTTATCCTTCAACTAAAAATATTTTCCTGTATCTGCTAGGTCAGAACAACTCTATATATATGAGTAGTGATAGCAGGAATAGAAATTATAATAGTGGGAGTTGCTATGCTAATATTCTGGCAGGCAGGTGCTGAATGAAAGACATCTATTACATCTTTCAGTCTTCAGAGTATCTTTGTGAGGAAGGTCTTACTAGTTTAGAGATGAGGAAATTGTACTGTTACATATGAAAACATTTCCATAAGATTATTATGTTACTGATTCTACCCTAAAAAATAATTGTGCCCTACCCTAAGGTGTGACCTGGCATTCTGCTCCATTCTAGGGTGGTACCTTATTCTTGTGTATAAAAGCAAGGGACTGTGGAAGGCAGGGGCTTTTTCTGGGGCTGATTCTGAGGCTTTTGCTTCAACTATATCCACTGAATAAAGCTGATATCTCCTGAAGCCTGACTGCCTGTGAGTTTTCTACCCATCACTATCACCTCAGAACTGTGCCTGAACAGGGTGGCAGATGCTTGGTCCAAGATGGAGGAGAAAGACTTCATCCTCCATTCCACCAACATCCAGCTCCATCAAGGACTGACTTGCAACACTGTACCATGATATTAAGGTTACATCTTGAATTCATACAAATCTATTCCAAAACTTGTGTTCCAAACCATGTTTAAAGATTCAAGACCCCCTTCCAAATAGAAATACTGGAATTTTTTCTAACTCATTTCTCATGAAGTCTTAACTAATTAACTCAACTCATTGCCTTTTTAATATTTAAACTATATTTTTCTAAGAACCTTCGTTGTATTTTCTACACCCATGACTGGCAGTTTGAAGCCAGAATTTTCTGGCAGTTTGAAGACAGAATTTTCTGAAGATTACTTCTCACAGAATACCAATCTTGTTTTCCCAACAAGTTAAAAGCAATTAATGTATTCGCTGTTATAACCTTGTCCCTTGGAATGTGCTTTCCATCATGCCTCTGGATAATGTCAGATTTAGTTTACACTGAACCAGTGACTATTGTTGCACAAAACTGCCAGAACTTGCTCATGTAGGGGTTGGGAAAACAAGCAAATAAAAAGAACTTGCTTGTGTGAATCAACAATTCTTTCCTAAAGCTCACAGATTCTGTGAGCTATGAAGACAAACATGTTGGGTAGGGGGAAGGCTTCTTCAGTCCATGATGGTTGAGGGATTAGTTGGTAAGAATTCATTGGCTGGGGTAACTAACATCAAAGAGTTGAACAGCTAGAGTTGAGTATACCATTTGTTATGATGTGCTTAATAAAATATGTCTGATATTTGACTTCCAAGCCAGATTATCAATTAGAAAACCAGATTCAGCTTCTCCTCAAAACATGTGCTTCCGGGGCCTGGGAGATAGCATGGAGGTAAGGCGCTTGCCTTTCATGCAAAAGGTCATCGGTTTGAAACCTGGTGCCCCATATGGTCCCCCGTGCCTGCCAGGAGCAATTTCTGAGCATGGAGTCAGGAGTAACCCCTGAGCACTGCCTGGTGTGACCCAAAAACCAAAAGCAAAAAAAAAAAAAAAACAACATGTGCTTCCTCACCTCTTGGGATTTGGGTTCTAAGAAAGTGTATGCTTTGACAATGTTAACAAATAAGAGAAGTAGAATGCATTGGATACAGGGAGGGGAAGGGAAGAAGGTAGATTGGGGGCATGGATGGTGGGAATGTTGCACTAATGAAGGGGGGTGTTCTGCTTATGACTGAAACCCAACTACAATCATGCTTGTAATTATAATGCTTAAAGATTTCTTTATAAAAAAAGTGCATGGTTAACTGGAAATTCATGTTTCCTGGTTTTAATTATTCAGAATTAATTGAAACTATGGCATGAAATAAGGTATTTTATGAAATAAAGAGGAAGAGAAAGAGATCACAAATTTCATTGCAGAATGCCATTATAAATACTGTTTTATTACTAGTTAGCATTATAATTATTATCTCTAATTAAACATTCAACTTTTATCATAGGTATGCAGAAGAATAACCACAATATTTGCATAATATGTATCATAAACATGCATATAAAATTTAATACTCTGGTTCAGATAGTCACTGGAGTTCATGAGACATATTCCTCCAAATAAGAAAAAGAAAAACTGCATTCTTTGGGAAAGTCTGTTAAGACTGACCTCTTAGTTGTCAATAGAATGCATTTGACATCATTTCTGCCTTGTTATTAATTTTAAATGAGTCATAAATTCAGCTTAGTTCAAAGAGACATGGCATTGTATTTTTCCTCTGAGTTGAAAAATTCAAAAAAATGTGTGACCATCGGAAAAAATTGCCACAATTGACTAAAGAGCATTTTACTTCTGCATTAATATTATGTAGCACAACTAGATAGATCATAAAAGAGATGACAATATCGCACACAAAAAAGCAATAAAAGCAAAAAATCTAAATTGGGAAATTGATTCATGGCACAATTGTATGAGACAGGAATTGCAGTCATTTAAGTTGTGTTTTCAAGTGATATAAAAAGATTATCAAGTAAATGTATTATCAACTTGAAAACTGCTACAAAGAAAATGTAGAATCTATAACTAAACATCACAGATAGGGGAAAAACTGACATAGAGGAATCTTTTCTTCTTGCTTCTCTGTATTTTGTATTTTTTTCATTAAGTATACGCTGACTTTGTAATAAGAAAGAATAGATTTGAATGAGGAGAAAAATATCATTTTGGAAAAATATAAACATTGAACTTCATTTTGCAAGGAGAAGACTTAGCTCAATGTGTTTTTTCTGCATATGTGTACAAAGAGATATGCTTCTGTATTCTTAGCCTCATGGGATTAAGAATAAATCATGGTGAAGCTGGAAGAATCCCAGTGCTCATACTTATGCCTGATTTTTGGGGAGGAGGAAATTCAATGGGAAGTAGCCTATGCAAGGAAAGACAGCTGGCCAGTAGCAAGATTCCGCAGAGAGCACAGACAAATGTCTCCATAGGACATTTCAACCCTGCACTGGGTTGGTGACTGAGCAGCAGTTCTATACTTTTTACATGAATGACTGACACATTCCCATTCCTAGGGAGTGTCTTTCCTGTAGGCCTGTATCTGTGGAGACCATGTGGATGATTCAGGCTTGAGAAATTGACTTTGGAAATTGCACAGGGTATTGTAATCAATTGATCAGTTCTAATTAACTTGAATTATTGGCATCAATTTTTATGCTACACACCTACACTAAAAAAGAATGGGGGGAAAGGCTAGTGACAATGAGTTTCCCTATTGAATCAGAAAATGAGAAAGTCCTATTTCTTTGCGTGGCCATCAGCAGAGAAGGAACACACACTTGGATATCTCATTTCTAAAACTTCTAGATCCATCAGAGATTATCTGAAGCTAATTTGTAACCAATTGCTACCGGCTGTTACCGGCTACTGACTTGAAGGAAACTCAGAGGGAATATATTCCCTAACATACAGTTTTCAATTATGAGACTCATTCATAAAATAATACAAAATATTTGGCCAAAAATATTTTCTATTTTTATTTTGAAATTTCTTCCCATTAATGCAAAAATCCTCTAGAGTTGTTTCCTACTGTTCATACTATCTTTCATCATATGTTAATTTTCTTTTACTTGGGGCTATGTCCAGCAATGCTCAGGAGTTATTTCTGGTTCTGCACTCAAAGATCACTCCTGGCAGTCTTGGGGCACCATATGGGGTGCCAGGGATTAAATCCAGGTTGACCACATACAAGGCAAATGCTCTATATGCTGTAGTCTCACTTTGGCCCATTAGATATTAAAAAGTGAATATGGAAAATTGTCCAAATCAGGGACAGATAGAAATATGTAGCTGTAAGGTGCCAGAATGGCTGAAAATATCAGGAAAAAAATATCCATAGTCTTAACGTAGGAGCTTTGTGAGACCCCTGGATAAAAAGTTGTCAACAATACTTTTTTTTTGGGGGGTGGGGTCACAGCCGGCAGTGCTCAGGTGTTACTCCTGGCTGTCTGCTCAGAAATAACTCCCGGGGGACCATATGGGACACCGGGATTTGAACCAACCACCTTTGGTCCTGGATCGGCTGCTTGCAAGGCAAACGCCACTGTGCTATCTCTCTGGGACCATCAACAATATTTTCAAAGTCAGGAGCTATGGAACAAAAGTTGACTACTCTAATGGTCATTGCTAAAGATTGATTTTAAAAGCTATATTAAGTTTAGGATTTTAGAAATCAAAGTAACATACCATGACAAATCAAAGTAAAATACTATGACATTCTTTAAAGTTAAACTTTGATTTCTCATTATTTTTATTCAGCTGGAAGTAATATTTTGTTAAGTTCCTAGGTTGTATCCTGGCTAGTCTCAGAGGAAAAGTCTAAGAATGATTTTCCTTTTCATAAGATTGGAGAATATGAGGAAATTTACCAGTTCTTAGGCAAAGTGTTTCAGATAACTCTTCCTGTAGAGTATTAATATACCCCTTACATACTCATTTTTTTTAAATGACCCAATAGGTATCCTGTAGATAACGTAGAATTATTTTCAACTTTACAAACTTATTAGAGGAGTTAGGATGAAACATCTAACCTTTGCAAAACTGAAATTAATAGTGAGGGTGGGATGTTTGGAAGGGAATGAAGGAAGAGCTGAATTGGAGATGGAAGGTCTGGGGCACATTGATGGTGAAGGGGTAGTAACTTTATGAAGATATGAAAGTTAACATTACTTTAATTAAGCTACTTAAACTGCAATTTAAGAATTTAAAAATGATAAAGGTAAAGACCAGAGATTCATAGAGGCTGGCCAGCTACTAAGTATTTGGAGTAAATATCAAATCTATGTTGTCTAGGATCTTTCATATACTGAGAATGTGGGCTGGGGTGAGATCTGGTTTCTATGATAGTAACATTTCTTTGGGGAACACTAGAATCATTGCAAAAAGATTCCAAAGCAACATGGATTTAAAAAATATTCCATATAGTTTTCTAGGAAAAGATTTGGGAGATAGAGGCCAATTTCTTTCTAATGAAAATAAGGAAATTTTTCCATGAAGAAAAGTTAAATATGCTTATAATTGAAGCACAAGTTTGGTCAGGCACTAGGAAGCAGAATTGGTATAAATGGAGAAAACATGAAAAGCCATGAGGTTGCCTTGGCCCCAGGCAGTGTAGAAAGCCCCATGCTACTTAACGTGAGGGAAGAAACAGCTCATATACATGTATATTGATATCTTACTTTGTATAGAGATCATTTAGAATCCAAACTTTTCCTATCTTAAATTATCCATGAAATACAAAAGTAAGCTTTATACAGTTGGTTAAAATATTCTCTGAGTGTTGAAATGCATGTAAAAATAGCATAAAATACCCCAAGGGCACATTTGTAGGATGGTGCAAATTTTGTGTTTAAAATATAAGCATAATTCAGAAGTGCACATAGGCAAATTTGTTTTAAAATGCTGAGAAAGCCAAGCAGACTTCAAAAAATATAAAGGAATAAGTTCTGCAAAGGTTTGAGGAAGGAATAAAATAATAGAGAATTTGATCATTAGGTGACTGACTACTAAGAAAAAGACATTTAAAGAGAACTAGGCATAGTTTTCAAAGTTCCCTGGATGTTGAGCGTGATCAGGTCCAGTGCTCCTGGACTTTTAAATCATGGTGGAATGTTGCAAGAGGGTGATCAAATTTTCAGAGATTAGATCATTGTGTGTGGGAGTGTCAGAATTCCCCCCCCCCCAAAAAAAAAGATGACTTATTTCTAGGTGTACTATTTTTCTCACCACAATTCTGCAACAAATGAGCACATTCATTTGAGCTAAAAAACAAGGTATGAACTCTCAATTGCGAGAGTCTTTTGGTGTTCTTAGGGGAAAATAAGGAAAGAATTTGGGGGCCATGCAGATGATTTTCAGCCAACTGGTCATTTAGTTTAATGTTAGAATTGGAGGAAGCTTTGTTTTTTGGGCCTTGTAGTTTAAAGACCACTCGGCAGTGCATAATAAAATAAACAATACAAAAATAAAATAAATAAAAACAAACAAAAATAAAAAAGTTAGTTTGTTACCGCTCAATTTCAGATCATCCCTGAGTTTCTTTGCCTTTTTTTTTTAAATTTTTGTTATCATTATTTACAAAAACATTAATACAATGCTACTTCTCAAGTTGACTGTGTCCACTCTCCCTGTAAGAATCCACAGACCACAATTCACCTTTACTGATACCAGACAGGTAAATGCTTCACAATTTTGGGCAACAAGTAGGGATTCATTGTCACAGTGTACAAGGTTACTTGATTTCCTTAGTCTCCTGAGAGTTTCTTTTCTTTCAGTGGTCCTCAAACTACGGCTCCGGGCCACATATTGTATTTGCTCCCGTTTTGTTTCTTCACATCAAAATAAGATGTATGCAGTGTGCATAGGAATTTGTTCGTAATTTTTGTTTTTACTATAGTCTGGCCCTCCTATGGTCTGAAGGACAGTGAACTGGGCCCCTGTTTAAAAAGTTTGAGGACACCTGCTAGACATATCCTGCAGTGAGGCAAAGGCTGTTGGGAAGAGGAAGCTTTTGTTTTTCCTAAGGTAGTAGCTGTTACTCAACCCACTTTTGCTCCATCCTCAGGTCAGAATGGTGAAACTTCCCAACTGAGAAAAATTTTAGGTTCCTGACAGGCTTGTGGGGGACCAAAGATGTGTGTTAGTGTAGGGCATTTTGCCTGGCCTCATACTTATATTCCAATAGGGTTTTGTGAGGGTCGAGTTTTCAAGGTCAGCATGGAGATTTTTATCCTAAGACTTCTTTACCCAGGTCATGGACTGTGACTGAGTGGTCTCTGCTTAACCTGGCCCTCTTTCTAGACTCATACTCCTTGTCTGCTCTGCTATTCCTTTCACAGTAGAGATTTAGATGGTTTCTGGGTTAATTTATAAATCTTCTCTGCAGAGGCACTGGGCAAAATTCTCTTCATTTATTTACCTGTTTGTTCATTATTTATGTTGGTTTGGGGGCCACACCCAGAAGTATTCTGGGCTTACTGCTGGCTTTGTCCCTAGGGATCACTCTTGGTGGAGCTTAGAGGATCATATCTCCTGCCATGCAGCATTTGAACTAATAAACATCTGTATCTTGTTCTATATATTAATCCTTATGACTTAGCGAAGAAAATGCTATGGATGAGATAGGTATCTCAAATGTTGATATCATGCTGTGGGTAAAGAAGACATGGGATATGCATGGGGTTGTGAAAGGCTTCAGGTTTTTACAACTATGCAACTCCATGCATGGACAGAAATGATGAATTAAATCCAAGAAGTAAACATGTATGCATATTTAATAGAGAATTCTAAATTAGCAAGGAAGACAAGGGGAAGAAAAGAAAAAAGACAATGTTTTCTTGAAATATATGCAAATCAAGCCAGCCATCCTTGAACACTTTATAATACAATTAGAAATTAATTACATAAAACCCCCTAATATGCTCTATGATGAATTTAAAGTGCTGCTGAGTATGAGAAAGAGCAGACACCATATTTAGTGTCTGGAAACATCCACATACTTTTTTTTTATTCTTATTCTTCTGGGTAATCTCATAAATAGAAAAAAAAAGTAAAGGGAGGGCACTAGGTTAGCAGCAAACTATGTTAGAGATAAAGGTCTAGTGCACCATGCGCTTCTGGGAATAATGACCTTCTGAAACATCAGCTTCCCAGGAAAGAGTAATTCTGCAGCTGGAACAGTTGAGCCATTCGCCAGCAGGACTTTGAATCCTGTGGTTGTGTCTCAAAGTTGAAGGTTCCTGTGAAGTCACAAAATGTCCAAAGAACTCAGCCTGATGGAAGAC
>PVKC010046253.1:0-11270 GCA_004027635.1 Crocidura indochinensis
TCATCCACCCAATGCCTAATATATTTGCTAGTGTGAATCCAACAACAGGTTTATAACCCAATTGCCTGATACATTTTAACAATGCTGAACCAATATTTCTTAAAATAGATGGCATTGTGAGAGTTAGTATCCACAACACCCAACCAAGGACCTCTAAATACAATTTCCATTCATTCACAGGTCCAGAGGCTTCAGTCCCAGGTCCCGGCGCCATTTCCGGCGTGACAGCGGGTTGCCTGAATTGGGCAAAGGGATATCTTTGTTGGGAGGCAACAACGTATCTTTAGCCGCATTGGGAAACAAAGTTTCTAAACCCTCGATGGGGGTATTTAGCCATGAACCATAGGGGAAGCTTTAGCAAAAACCTTCCGCCAGAAAGGACTCACACACAGAGGTTTGGGGGGACAAAAGTTTGGCCAAAAGAGCCTAATTCTCCCTGGTTTGATCTATCTCTTAATCTTCTGACTTCTGTCCCTGTCTCTGCACACTCTCTCTTCTTCTCCCTTAATTTCTCTGCCTATCTTGCTTCTTCTTATTCTCTATGTTTCTTCTTTATATCTCAGTTCTTCTTCTTCTCTATTAGTCTCCCTGACTCTCCTAATCTCTCTTTATGACAGATTCTTCTTCCCTCTGTTTCTCCTTTCTAGCTTTAGCTCTGGCTCCGTGTAGCTCCGCCTATTCTCTAGCTTTGCCGCCCCGTTTAGCTCCGTTCCTGTAACTCTCTTTCTGCAGCTCCCTTTCTGTAGCTCTGCCCTTTTGCTCCGCTTAGCTCCCTTTTTGCTCCGCCCCTTTCTGGGCTCCGCCCCTTTTATACTTTCTCACCAACTGCCTTTCTCCAACTGTCACTTTCCAACTGTCACTGTGCCATTTTCTCCTATGGCCTCCCCTTCAAACTTTATTTATTTATTTATACAAAATAATTATCATACATAAATCTCAAATACACTACAATTCCCCCTTTTTCAGTAAATAAAAAATGCAACTATATATATATATATATAACTTACATACCTTCATCAAAATATTTATACAAAATAATTATCATACATAAATCTCAAATACACTACAATCACTCATTGATTCACTGGCAGTTTCAGAATGCAGTGATTTCTGAGATCGATTCCCAGTTGTCTGATCTCTTATGTGACTCCAAGAATTGAGCAAAGACAGAAGCACAGGAAAAAAAGCTACTTCCATCCTGAGTTTTCTCAGCAGAGCACAGCTGGGCCTAGTCTACCTCCAGAAGAGCAAGCATCTGTCTTATTGAGAAGCCTCACAGTTCTTACTCACTAATTGTCTCGCTATCAGTTTCAGAATGAAGTGATTTCTGGGTTCGATTCCCAGGTGTTTGATCTCTTAAGTGACTCTAATAATTGAGCAAAGAGAGAAGCACAGGAAGAAAGATCCCTCTGTCCAGAGTTTTCTCAGCAGATTGCAGCTGGGAGGAGTATCACGCAGGAAGATCAAGCAGCTCTTCTATTGGGAAGCATCACAGTTCTTACTTATTCATTGGCTAGCTGGTGTTTCAGAATGCAGTGATTACTGGGTTCGATTCCCAGTTGTCTGATCTCTTATGGGACTCCAAAAAATGAGCAAAGTGAGAAGCAAAGGAAGAAAGACCCCTCAGTCCAAAATTTTTCAGCCGAGCGCAGTTGGGCAGAGTCTCACGCAGGAAGAGCAAGTACCTCTCAATTGGGAAGCCTCACAGTTCTTACTCATTGCCTCACTGGCAATTTCAGAATGCAATGATTTCTAGGTTCGATACCCAGGGTCTGATCTCTTATTGGACTCCAAATTTGAGCAAAGTTAGAAACACAGGAAGAAAGCCCCCTCAGTCCAAAATTTTCTCAGCAGATCGCAGATGGGTGGAGTCTCCCGCAGAAAGAGAAAGCAGCTCTCCAATTTGGAAGCCTCACAGTTCTTACTCATTGACTTGTTGGTATTTTCAGAATGCAGTGATTTTGGATTTGATTCCAAGGTTTCTGATCTCTTATGGGACTCCAGGAATTGAGCAAAGAAAGATGCACAGGAAGAAAGCTCCCTCCGTACAGAGTTTCTCAGCAGAGCGCAGCTGGGCAGAGACTCCCACAGGAAGAATAAGCAGCTCTCCAATTGGGAACACTCACAGTTCTTATTCACTAATTGGCTCACTGGCAGTTTCAGAATGCAGTGATTTCTGGGTTCGATTCCCAGTGGTCTGATTTCTTATGGGACTCCAAAAATGAGCAAAGTGAGAAGCACAGGAAGAAAGCCCCCTCAGTCCAGATTTTTTTCAGCCGAGTGCAGCTGTGCGTATTTTTACGCAGGAAGAGCAAGCAGCTCTCCAATAGGAAAGACTCAGAGTTCTTACTCACTTATTGGCTCGCTGCCATATAAGAATGCCGTGATTTCTGGGTTCGATTCCCAGGGGTCTGATCTCTTATGAGACTCCGAAAATTGAGCAAAGAGTGAAGGACAGAAAGAAAGCTCCCTCATTCCAGAGTTATCTTAGCTGAGTGCAGTTGGGTGAATTCTCCCGCAGGAAGAGCAAGCAGCTCTCCAATTGGGAATCCTCACAATTCTTACTCACTCATTGGCTCGCTGCCCGTTTCATAATGCACTGATTTCTGGTTCGATTCCCAGTGGTTTGATTTCTTATGGGACTCCAAGAATTGAGCAAATAGAGAAGCAAAGGAAGAACTTTCTCAAAAGTGTGCAGCTTGGTGGAGACTCATGCAAGAACAGCAAGCAGCTCTCCAATGGGACGCCTCACATTACTTACTCACTCATTTGCTCACTGGCAGTTTCAGAATGCTGTGATTTCTGGGTTCAATTTCGAGGGTCTGATCTCTTATGCAACTCCAAAAAATGAGCAAAGAGCGAAGCAAAGGAAGTAAGTTACCTCCATCCAGAGTTTTCTCAACACAGCACAGCAGGGGGAGTCTCCCACAGGAAGAGCTAGCAGCTCTCAAACTGGGAAGTCTCACAGTTCTTACTCACTCATTGGCTTGCTGGCAATTTAGAATGCAGTGATTTCTGGATTCGATTTTCAGGGGTCTTATCTCTTATGGTTATTCAAATTGAGCAAAGAGATAAGTACAGAAGAAGCCACTCCATACAGAGTTATCTCAACAGAGCGCAGCTGGGTATAAGCTCACAAGGAATAGCAAGCAGCTCTCCAATCGAAAAGTATCACAGTTCTTACTCACTCAATGCCTCGCTGGTTGTTTCAGAATGCAGTGATTTCTTGGTTCGATTCCCAGGGGTCTGATCTCTCATGGGACACAAGAATTGAGCAAAGAGAGAAGCACAGAAGAAAGTCCCCTCCATCCAGGGTTTCTCAGCAGAGTGCAACTGGTCGCTCTCTCCCCCAGGAACAGCAAGCAGCTCTCCAAATGGGAAGCCTCAGAGTTCTTAATCACTAATTGGCTTGCTGGCAATTTCAGAATGCAGTGATATCTGGTTTCGATTTCCAGGGGTCTGATCACTTACAGGGCTCCAAGACTTGAGCAAAGGGAGAGCGCAGGAAAAAGACCCTCAGTCCAGATTTTTCTCAGCAGAGTGCAGCTGGGCAGAGTCTCCCGCAGGAAGTGAAAGCAGCTCTCCAACTGGGAAGCTTCACACATCTTACTCATTGGTTTGCAGGCAGCTTCAGAATGCAGTGATATCTGATTTCAATTCCAAGGGGTCTGATCTCTTATGGGACTCCAAGAATTGAGCAAAGAGAGAAGCAGAGGAAGAAAGCTCCATCTGTCCAGAGTTTTCTCAGCAGAGCGAAGATATGCAGAGACTCTCGCAGGAAGAGCAAGCAGCTCTCCAATTGGGAAGCCTCACAGTTTTACTCACTCATTGTTCGATGGCAGTTTCAGAATTCAGTGATTTTGGCTTCGATTCCAAGGGTTCTTATGTCTTATGGGACTCCAAGAATTGAGGAAAGAGACAAGTACAGGAAGAAAGCTCCCTCCATCCAGAGTTTTCTCAGCAGACCACAGCTTGGTGGACTCTCCCAAGAAGAGCAAGCATCTCTCCAATTGGGAAGCCTCACAGTTCTTACTCACTCATTGGTTCGCTGGCTGTTTCAGAATGCATTGATTTCTGGGTTCGATTCCTAGGGGTCTAATCTCTTATGAAACTCCAAGAAATGAGCAAAGAGAGAAGCACAGGAAGAAAGCCCCCTTCGTACAGATTTTTCTCAGTCGAGCGCAGCTGGGCGGAGTCTCACTCAGGAAGAGGAAGCAGCTGTCCAATTGGGAGGCCTCACAGTTCTTACTCACTCATTGGCTCGCTGACAATTTCAGAATGCAGTGATTTCTGGGTTCGATTCGCAGGGTTCAGATCTCTTATAGGACTCCAAGGCTTGAGGAAAGTTAGAATAACAGGAAGAAAGCCACCTCAGTTCAGAGTTTTCTCAGAAGAGCGCAGCTGGGCGGAGAATCCTACATGATGAGAAAGCAGCTCTCCAATTTGGAAGCCTCACTGGTCTTATTCATTGGCTAGCTGGCAGTTTCAGAATGCAGTGATTTCTGGTTTTGGTTCCAAGGTGTCTGATCTTTTATGGGACTCCAAGAATTGCGCAAAGAGAGAGGCACAGGAAGAAAGCTCCCTCCGTCCAGAGTTTTCTCATCAGAGCGCTGCTGGATCGAGACTCCCACAGGATGAGCAAGCAGATCTCCAATTAGGATGCTCAGAGTTCTTACTCACTCATTGGCTCGCTGGCAGATTCAGAATGCAGTGATTTCTAGGTTCGATTCCCAGGGGTCTGATCTCTTACGGGTTTCCAAGAATAGAGCAAAGAGAGAAGCACTGGAAGAGCACCCTCCGTCCAGATTTTTCTCAGCAGATCACTGCTGAGTGGAGTCTCCCACAGGAAGAAAAAGCAGCTCTCCAATTGAGATGCTTCACAGTTCTTACTCACTCATTGGCTCGCTGGCATTTTTAGAATGCAGTGATTTCTGGTTCGAATACCAGTGGTCTGATCTCTTGTGGGTCTCCAATAATTGAGCGAGGAGAGAAGTACAGGAAGAATAACCCCTCAGTCCAGAGTTTTCCAGCAGAAAGCAGCTGGGCGGAGTCTCCCGCAGAAAGAGAAGCAGCTCTCCAATTGGAAAACCTCACAGTTCTTACTCACTCATTCGCTCGATGGCCATTTAAGAATGTAGTGATTTCTCGGTTCGATTCCCAGGGGTCTGATACCTTATGAGACTCGAAGAATTGAGCAAAGAGAGAAACACAGGAAGAAAGCCCCCTCAGTGAGAGATTTCTCACAAAAGGCATCTGGGCGGAGTCTCCCGCAGGAAGATCAAACAGCTCTCCTATTGGGAAACCTCACAGACCTTAATCACTCATTAGCTCGCTTGCAATTTCAGACTGCAGTGATTTCTGTGTTTGATTCTAGGGGTTTGATCTCTTATATGCTCCAAGACTTGAGCAGATACAGAAGCACAGGAAGAAACTCCCTCAGTCCAGAGTTTTCTCAGCAGAGCATATCTGGGCAGAATCTCCCGCAGGAAAATCAAGCAGCTCTCCAATTGGGAAGCCTCACATTTCTTACTCACTCACTGGCTTTCTGGCAGTTTCAGAATGCAGTATTTCTAGGTTCAATTTCCAGGGGTCTATCTCTTATGGTACTCCAAGAATTTAGCAAAGAGAGATTAACAGGAAGAAAGCCACCTCATTCCCAAATTTAATCAGCAGTGCACAGCAATTTGTAGTCACGCGCAGGAAGATCAAGCAGCTCTCCAATAGGGAAACCTCACAGTTCTTACTCACTCATTGTCTCGCTGGCTGTCTCAGAATACAGTGTTATCTGGGTTCGATTCCCAGGTGTCTGATCTCTTATGGGACTCCTAGAATTGGCAAGGAGAGAATTTGAGGAAGAAAGATCCCTCCGTCCAGAGTTTTTCAGCAGATTGCAGCTGGGCGGAATCTCTCATGGAAAAGCGAGCATCACTACAATTGTAAGCCTCAACGTTTTTACTCACTCATTGACTCGCTGGCATTTCATAATACAGTGAATTCTGAGTTCGATTTCCAGGGGTCTGATCTCTTATGGGACTCCAAAAATTGAGCACAGAGAGAAGCACAGGAAGAAAGCCCCCTCCATTCATAGTTTTCTCGGCAGAGCGCAGCTGGGCAGAGTCTCCCGCAGGAAGAGCAAGGAGCTCTCCAATTGGGAAGCCTCACATTTATTACTCACTAATTGGCTCGATGGCAGTTTCGAATTCAGTGATTTCTGGGTTAAATTCCCAGGGGTTGATGTCTTAGGAGACTCCAAGAATTGATCAAAGAGAGAAGCACAGGAAGAAAGCCCCCTCGAACCAGAGTTTTCTCAGCAGAGCGCAGCTGGGTGGAGTCTCTCACAGGAAGATCAAGCAGCTCTCCTATTGGGTAGACTCACAGTTCTTACTCACTCTTTGGCAAGCTTGCTGTTTCAGAATGCAGTCATTTCTGGGTTTGATATCCAGGGGTCTATCTCTTATGGCACTCCAAGATATGAGCAAAGAGAGATTCACAAGAAGAAAGCCACCTCATTCCAGAGTTTACTCGGCAGAGCTCAGCTATTTGTAGTCTCCCGCAGGAAGGACAAGCAGCACTCCAGTTGGGAA
Source organism: Crocidura indochinensis (assembly GCA_004027635.1). Classification (NCBI taxonomy): domain Eukaryota; kingdom Metazoa; phylum Chordata; class Mammalia; order Eulipotyphla; family Soricidae; genus Crocidura; species Crocidura indochinensis. The sequence continues at coordinate 6,585 of PVKC010046253.1, forward strand.
ACCTCACAGTTTATACTCACTAATTTGCTCTCTGGCAGTCTCAGAATGCAGTGATTTCTGGGTTCTATTCTCATATGTCTGATCTGTTATGGGATTCCAAGAATTGAAAAAGAGATAATCACAAATAGAAAGCCCCTTTCGTCCACAGTTTTTCAGCCGATCGCAGCTTGGCGTAGTCTCCCGCAGGAAGAAAAAGCAGCTTTCGAATTGGGAAGTCTCACAGATCTTATTTATTGGCTCGCTGACTGTTTCAGAATGCAGTGATTTCTGGGTTCGATTCCAAAGGGTCTTACTGTTATGAGACTTCAAGAATTGAGCAAAGAGTGAAGCACAGGAGTAAAGCCCCAAATATACAGAGTTTTCTCCGAAGATGCAGCTGGGCATAGTCTCCCATGGAAGAGCAAGCAGCTTTCCAATTTGGAAGCCTTAGAGTTCTTACTCACTAATTGGCTCGATGGTGTTTCAGAATGCAGTATTTTCTGGGTTCGATTCCCGTGGTTCTGAACTTTATGGGATTCCAAGAATTGAGAAAGTGAGAAGCACAGGAATAAAGCCATCTCCATCCATATTTTCACAGCAGAGTGCAGCAGAGCGGAGTCTCCAGCAGGCAGTTCAAGCATCTCTCCAATTGGGAAGCATCACTGTTCTTACTCACTAATTGGCTCCCTGGCATATTCAGAATTCAGTGATATCTGGGTTCAAATCCCAGGTCTGATCTCTTATGAGACTCCAGGAATTGAGCAAAAGGAGAAGCACAGGAAGAGAGCCCCCTCAGTCCAGATTTTTCTCAGCATAGCGCAGCTGGGCAGAGTCTCCCACAGGAAGAGCAAGCACCTCTCCAACTGGGAAGCCTCACAGTTCTTACTCATTCATTGTCTCGCTGGCAATTTCAGAATGTAGTGATTTTTGGTTCTTTTCCGAGTTGTCTGATCTCTTATAGGACGCCAAGTATTGTGCAAAGATAGATGCACAGGAGAAAGCCCCGTAGGTCCAGAGTTTTCTAGCAGATCGCAGCTGGGCAGAGTCTCCCGCAGGAAGAGCAAATATCTCTCCAATTGAGAAGCCTCACAGTTATTACTCACTCATTGGCTCGCTTTCAATTTCAGAGTGCAGTGATTTCTGGATTTGATTCCAGTGGTCTGATCTCTTATGGGACTCCAAGAATTGAGCAAAGAGAGAAGCACAGGAAGAAAGCCCCCTCAGTCCAAGGTTTCTCAGCATAGTGCAGCTAGACAGTGTCACCCCCAAGAAGAGCAAGCAGCTCTCCAATTGGGAAGCCTCACAGTTTTTACTCCCTTGCTCACTGGCAGTTTCAGAATGCAGTGATATCTGGGTTTGATTTCTATGGGTTTGATATCTTATGGGAATCCAAGAATTGAGCAAGGAGAGAAGCACAGGAGGAAACCCCCTAGTCCAGAGTTTCTCAGCAGAGAGCAGCTGGGCGGTGTCTCCCAAAGGAAGAAAAAGCAGCTCTCGATTTATACGCCTCACAGTTCTTACTCACTCATTGGCTCGCTGGCAGTTTCAGAATGCAGTGATTTCTGGGTTCGATTTCCAGGGGTCTGATCTCTTATGGCACTCCAAGATATGAGCAAAGAGAGATTCACAGGAAGAAAGCCACCTCATTCCAGTGTTTACTCAACAGAGCGCAGCTATTTGTAATATCCCACAGGAAGAACAAGCAGCACTCCAATTGGGAAACCTCACAGTTAATACTAATTTCCTCACTGGCAGACTCATAATGCAGTGATTTATGGGTTCTATTCCCATATGTCTGATCTCTTATGGGAATCCAAGAATTGACAAAGAGAGAATCGGAAATAGAAAGCCCCTTCTGTCCAGAGTTTTTCAGTCAATCGCAGCTGGGCAGAGTCTCCCGCAGGAAGAGAAAGCAGCTTTCCAATTGGGAAGCCTCACAGATCTTACTCATTCATTGGCTCGCTGGCCGTTTCAGAATGCAGTGATTTCTGGGTTTGATTCCAAGGGGTCTTATCTGTTATGAGACTGCAAGAATTGAGCAAAGAGTGAAGCACAGGAGTAAAGCCCCATATATACAGAGTTTTCTCAGCAGATGCAGCTGGGCGGAGTCTCCCAAGGAATAGCAAGCAGCTCTCCAATTGGAAAGCCTCACAGATCTTACTCACTCATTGGCTCGCTCTCCGTTTCAGAATGCAGTGATTTCTGAGTTCGATCACCAGTGGTTTGATTCTTATGGGACTCCAAGAATTGAGCAAAGAGAGAAGCACAGGAGGAAAGACCCCTCCATCCAGGGTTTCTCAGCAGATCGCAGCTGGGCAGAGTCTCCGAAAGGAAGAGCAAGCACCTTTCCAATTTGGAAGACTCACATTTCTTACTTACTAGTTGGCTAGATGGCTGTTTCAGAATTCAGTGATATCTGGTTCGATTCCCAGGGGTCTGATCTCTTATGAGACTCCAAGAATTGAGCAAAAGTGAGAAACACAGGAAGAAAGTCCCCTCCATCCATAGTTTTCTCTGCAGTGCAGAGCTGGAAGCATCTCCCAAAGGAAGACAAAGAACTCTCCAATTGGGAAGCCTCACAGTTCTTACTAAATGACTCGATGGCAGTTTCAGAATTCAATGATTTCTGGGTTCAATTCCCAGGGGTTGATATCTTATGAGACTCCAAGAAATGATCAAAGAGAGAAGCAAAGGAGAAGGACCCTTCAGTCCAGATTTTTCTAAGACGACCGCAGCTGGCTGGAGTCCCACGCAGGAAGAGAAAGCAGTTCTCCAATTTGGAAGCCTCACAATTCTTACTCATAGGCTCGCTGGCTGTCTCAGAATGCAATGATTTCTGGGTTGGATTCCAAGGGGTCTAATCTCTTATGGGACTCCAATAATTGAGCAAAGAGAGAAGCAAAGGAAGAAAGCTCCCTCATTCCAAAGATTTCTCAGCAGAGCGCAGCCAGGCAGAGATTCCCACAGGAAGAGCAAGTAGCTCTCCAATTGGGAAGCCTTAGAGTTCTTACTCAATCTTTGGTTTACTGGCAGATTTCAAATGCAGTGATTTCTTGTTTTGATTCCAAAGGGTCTGATTTCTTATGGGACTCCAAGAATTGAGCAAAAAGAGAAGCACAGGAAGAAAGACCCCTCCGTCCAAGTTTTCTCAACAGATCGCTGTTGGACGGAGTCTCCCAAAGGAAGAGAAAGCAGCTCTCCAACAGGGAAGTCTCACAGTTCTTATTCAATTGCTCGCTGGCAATTTCAGAATGCATTGATATCTGATTCTATTACCAGGGGTCTGATCTCTTATAGGACGCCAAGTATTGAGCAAAGATAGATGCACAGGAAGAATGCCCCGTAGGTCCAGAGTTTTCTATCAGATCGCAGCTGGGCAGAGTCTCCTGCAGAAAGAGCAAGCATCTCTCCAATTGAGAAGCCTCACAGATCTTATTCACCTATTAGCTCGCTGTCAGTTTCATAATGCACTGATTTCTGGGTTCGATTCCCAGGGGTCTGATCTCTTATAGGACTATAAGAATAGAGCAAAGATAGACACAGGAAGAAAGGTTCCTCCGTCCAGATTTTTCTCAGCAGATCGCAGCTTTGCTAAGTCTCCGCAGGAAGAGCAAGCAATTTTACATTTGGGAAGCCTCACAGTTCTTACTCACTCATTGGTCACTGGCTGTTTCAGAATGCAGTGATTTCTGGGTTTGATATCAAGTGGTCTTATCTCTTATGGGAATCCAAGAATTTAGCAAGCACAGAAGCACATGAAGGAAGCCCCCTACATCCAGGGTTTTCTCAGCAGAGCTCAGCTGGGCGGAGTCTCCTGCAGGAAGAGCAAGCAGATCTCCAATTTGGAAGCCTCACAGTTCTTACTCACTGCTTGGTTCTCTGGCAGTTTCAGAATACAATGATTTCTGTGTTTGAATCACAGGGGTCTGATCTCTTATGAGATTCCAAGAATTGTGCAAGAGAGAAGCACAGGAAAAAAGCCTCCTCAGTCCTGAGTTTTCTCATTCGAGCGAGGCTGGGCAGAGTCTCCCGCAGGATGAGCAAGCAGATCTCCAATTTGGAAGCCTCACAGTTCTTACTCACTCATTGGCTAGCTGGCTGTTTCAGAATGCAGTCATTTCTGGGTTCGATATCCAGGGGTCTATCTCTTATGGCACTCCAAGAATTGAGCAAAGAGAGATTCACAGGAAGAAAGCCAGCTTATTCCAGAATTTTCTCTGCAGAGCGCAGCTATTTGTAGTCTCCAGCAGGAAGAACAAGCAGCTCTCCAATAGGGAAACCTCACAGTTCTTACTCACTCATTGGCTTGCTGGCAGACTTAGATAGCAGTGATTTCTGGGTTCGATTCCTATGGTTCTGATCTCTTATTATACTGCCAGAATAGGGCAAGGAGAGAATCACAGGAAGAAAGCCCCCTCCGTACACAGTTTTTCAGCAGATCGCAGCTGGGAGGAGTCTCCCAAGGAAGAGCAAGCCGCTCTCCAATTTGGAAGCCTTAGAGCTCTTACTCACTAATTGGCTCGATGGTGTTTCAGAATGCAGTGATTTCCTTGTTCGATTCCCTGGGGTCTGAACTTTATGGGATTCCAAGAATTGAGAAAGGGAGAAGCACAGTAAGAAAGCCCCCTCTATCCATATTTTCATAGCAGAGCACAGCAGGGCGCAGTATCCAGCAGGCAGGGCAAGCATCTCTCCAATTGGGAAGAG
>PVKC010046254.1:0-11270 GCA_004027635.1 Crocidura indochinensis
ATTTAATTCTTGGCACTCCACATAATCCCACCCCCCCGAACCCATCAGGAGTCATCCCTGAACATAAACCAAGAACTAATTCCTGAACATCACTGGGTGTTTCCCCAAATCAAACAAAAAGTAAATTTCAGGTTTTCTACTATTAACATACTCTAGGGAACTATTAACAGTGTGTATATTGACTGAATTCTCACTTTGTTTTTTCATAGCCCTAAACCTTTACATTTCTGCTCATATTCAAGCAAAACAGGAACAACTCCTATTGCAGTCCAATCATTCTGAGTACTAGCTATATGTTCCAATATTTTTTCTCTCCTCAGAAAACTGAGAACATTATGTTGATTACTGCTATATAGTCTCAATGGACGAAACTTTGGTTAGGGATACCATTCACTTTTTAAAACTGATTTGATTGTTCCAGTCATCTGGGGTGATGGAACTTCTTAACAAGTATCTAGATTTATATAATATGAACAGGTCTGTGTATTGTTGAATCAGTATTTCCTTAGGTGAAGGGAGGTTTCTATCTTTCTATTCTTTTATTTTGCTTATTTCCCTATTCAAACAATAATTAATTTCATAGACAACAAAACCATCATTTAAAATGTCCATTATTAGAACATACAGATTTGTTATTAAGGTGGTGTTTTTGATAGACAATTTTTAGTTTTCATATTTTTGCCCCTCTTTCCCACAATTCACACTATAGTGAACTTGCAATTTAGGTTGCGGAGAGAAGTTCTGAAGAAAGAAACCTTACAAGGAAACTTTATATGAGTCTTAGTGATATTTTTAGATTATTTGAAATAAGTCTCCTGTGAAGTAAGTTTCTAAAATTTCATGTAATTTATTTTCTTCATCACTCAGTCTTGAAGTTGGAAAGTCATAATTTATATTAATAGTCTTACAGAATGAGTGTAAGAACTTTGTGTATCATAAGTAGTTCAAATCACTTCAATACCCTGACCTTTTCTTAAAAAATATTTTTTTTGTGTAGAGGGATGAGCACCAGCTGCAATTTTTTAATGGCTATCAGCTTTCCTTCGACCAGTGGTTTACTTTTCCATTTAATAAATCACTTCCACTTCAATTCAGTGAATTGCATTCCCAGCATACTTAAATAGTTTGATGGTCTCTTCTTCTCAATGAATATTTGAATGAAGATATTAGAGAACCTGTAAAATATTTGTGTGCTAAACATGGGATCATTATAGAGTTTGTCAGCTTGCCAGGGAGCCAAATAGACGCCAACTTCAGTTGAAAAAATAATACTTGACTGGCCAAAAGGAAAGATGAGCACATCTGGGTCATGCTTTCCAGACAAAAAGACTGGGTTCAGCAATAGTTGTGTTACATATACCATAAACATCCATAATGAGTTATTTATAACTATTCTGAAGCTTTTAGAATAATTTTTCTTCTGGATTACTTGCTCTACTGCACTACCTACTGTATTCTCTTTTTGCTCTCTTTTTAGTTCTAACTTTCTTTTCTAAAGAACCTTATTTTATTCATTGTGTACAGTGATAAAGGTTTATAAAACATGTAATGGAATACTAGTGTGACCAAAATGTAAACAATAAACAATGTTTAATTTAAAAATTCTTCCCAAATAATTTTACTTGGGTGAACAAACAAACCTGCCCTCGCGGATCATAATGCTATCGCTAGGTGTTTTCGGGTGATTGACAGTAATAATTTTGAAAGAAATGTATTCTGATGTTAATTATATAACGTATTAGCAAAAATACAATCTTCAGGTATCATTATTATTATTATTACTGAACACTTCATTTATTACAGGCATTGTTATGTTATGAGACATTCTGTCTAATTGGAGTGAAAAGCAAGTGTTAAGTAAACTACAAAATGTCATACTGTCAGATAAAGACAGAGCAAGAATTAAAATGCATTCTGTATGATTAAAATGGCCCACACTCAAAAACATGATCTTATTCCATCTGTCTTTATTCTTAGTTTTTATTAAGTAATAATTATTTTTCACATTGAAATATTTAATCTTATAGTCTTAAATTCTATATTTAAGTCTACATAGTCTTAAATTTTGAGGATATTTAAAAGAGCTAAATTAATTAACTAAGAATTATTAGTTAACTAATAATAAATGACTAGATATTTATTATTAGTTAACTAAGAACTAAATAGTTTGCAATTATCAATAAATTAATAAACATTTTATTATTTCATTTAATTGCAGAACAAATCGTCAGAAGATTTATAGAAGTGAGCTAGAAAAATGTATGTACTTAATCTTGACCTATAAAATTATAATTTTTGTCGATATGTCTGTCCAAGTACACAACTTTTCAGCACTCTCTCCAAGATGGGATACGCAAGTGTATGTACTTTAAAAATATTTTCAGATGGCAAAAAGCCCAGACATTTTGTTACCATTCCATGGTAAACATTTGTCTCTCCAGTCACCCAAATTCATGATTCATTTGTTATGGAGATTGTGGGCACATTTTGTCTAGCATTTTGCCATGTGCCCATGTCAGGCTTTGTATGATGTCTATACACAGAGAAAGTCTCCTTTTAACTGTACAAGAGCATTTACATCAAATTTCTAGTGAGATGCAGCTTAGCAAATAGGTATGTGACACAATGAAGACGTAAGAAAGCATCTCACTCATGGTGGCCACACTCATCACGTAGCACAATTGGCTATGAATTACAGTCACAGAGTTTGAGCACTGTTGCGGCATTGCTTTATCATGTCTTTCTATATATTGAACAGGTGAAAATATGAGGCTTTTAATAGCCCATCTATGAAACATAACTGACACATGTCTAGAATGCTGTCCACATGATCATAGCATACTCATCTTGCTTCAGATGATCAGTTCAGCCATTTAAAATGGTATCAATATTTAAAAATAAAAAGGGTATTTATTAACATTATAATTAAAACATTATGATTAAAACATTAAAACATGATGATTAAAACATCTGGAACTATATCTCCCAGGCTCCTTTATGCAAGCTAGAACTCAAGCTTTTATTTCCAACAGAGCTGTTGTACAAAGTAACAACCATAAGAAATTTAGATTATAGTTAATCATATAAGTAGGATAATTTCAAAAACTAAAAATCAAGTATATTAGTAACATATATTTTCTTATATACTTATTAAATTTCTTATTTCCTTCATTATTTCTAATCATTGTATGCTTTCTATTCACTGAACAGTTTAGTAGAAACAGGAGGAGTGGGAGCTTATTTTGAGGCACATAGTGCTTGATAGAGTATTTAAGGTATTTAATTTGCGCAATTTAAAACAAAAATATGTAGAATATACAGTGCTTCACCAAAGAAAAAATTAAAAACTGAGCAGCAGACAGGATCCAGTTGAAAGTGGAATGTGTAAAAATAAGTCAGAATCATCCCAGATGAAAATACATCCACTACAGGTACTATGGAAAGGAAAGGATAAGTAAATGTGATTTCTCTGCCTCATTTCTTTTTGAACTTTTTATCCTAACGATAATAACAGCAATTCAATTTAATTACATATTTATTGGGCTTCAGGTAGAAAGAGGCTATAATTTGAAGTATTTTGTTACTCTGCTATGAGAAATTATGGTTAAGAGTGAAACATTGGGGCTGGAGAGATAGCATGGAGGTAAAGCGTTTGCCTTTCATGCAGAAGGTCAGTGGTTCGAATCCTGGTATCTCATATGGTCCCCTGAGCCTACCAGGAGTGATTTCTGAGCATAGAGCCTGAGAGCTGCCGGGTGTGACCCCAAAACTAAAAAAAAAAAGAGTGAACCATTTACAAAATTTTGAAGGTTGTGTATACTTACATGGAATCATATTTCCCTTTACAAAAACCTAACTCTTCATTGACTATAATTATATATATATATATATATATATATAACTGTATAGAATTTAACAACTTATATAAAGAAAGATGTCATACATAGCAACATTTCTTATTTCACATTTAGGAATTAAGGATATATTTATGTATTTTCTCCATTTATACTTGCTACTGTTTTTGTGTGTCTGGTTATAATTATAATTTTAATACTAAATATCCTATTAATAAAGTATATCAATACATTTACAATATTCTCTAAGGTAAAATTGTAATTAAATTTTTCTTTAAAAATTGGTATTTAGTTTTTTGTGTGAAGTTTTCAAACATTAAAGAGAAAGATGTTTTTCTGTAAATCTATGCCATAATTATTCCTCTAATAGTACATAGTTAATTTTGTGAGCCATTTTAGAGGATTTGCTGAGGTTAATTATTTAAGGAGAAGAGTCATCAAATCCAGGGTTTTTGAGCTATGATCCAGGCAAAATCTCATTGAATTCATTTTTTTTCCCAAATTTTTTTATAATCAAACATTCTATAAGACTTGATTACTTTTAAGGATCGCATTTAGAGACATTTCAGTCATCCTACTTTATGTTTAGTTTTTTTTTTCCCATGGGATTTAAATGCAAAAAGATAAGTAAAAATGGCTTTTGAGGTATTACTTAATATTGTTAGGATTCCACTGACAAAAAAACTGAAGATTTGAAATATTTGTTGTGACTTTAATACAGTTTAGTCATGAAGTCTGTGCAAAATATTATATTACACATAACACCACAGAGTTCACTTTGGGCCACTATAATGACTTCAATTTATTTTTCTGGGTAAACATTTAGTAATTTAATAAATTTCCAATATGACCATCTGAGAAAAATAATGAAAAAAATGTTTTATTTCATGAGTAGAAAAGCAGCAAATAATTGAAATACCTATAATGCCTACTCGAGTATAGGTATCATAGTAATACATTTAAATAGAGCTATCCCCCTGGTCCCAAGATATTATACTAAGAAGGATTGCACAGTACAACAGTGAGAAAAGAGCAAATTTTGACCCTGTCATATAATTTTTCTGATTTGTGATCATGTAAATTATAGAAAACATTCTGATCTTTGGCTTCCACAAATTTAAGAAAAAATAAATGGTTTTATAGAGAGTTGCTATTAAGAATTACTGAGGTTCTGAACAGATAACGCTTAAAAGCAAATTTTTAATAGATGGTAGCTATAAAATTGTCTACATTGAGAAAATAAATGTTGAAAAGTAATAAATTGTAGACTAAGTGCAAAAACTTCTGAGATTGAATTTGACAGAATTTGTGAAATTGAAAAGCCATTACCTTTGTTTTGAGGTCTGTGTGTGTATTTGAGGTGTAAGTATGTGCTTGATAGGAAAAGATATCTTGAAAGCATATACTTATGAAATATGAGGGATTTATATTTAGTTCTCTATTTTTCTCTCAATTTCTCAATATGCATGACAGTTTCACGAATCGAGAGTCCTCTTACTTCTTAATACTTATTTAAAATATCAAGTCTATGAGTAGGTGACGTGTAATCAGTTTGCTAAATGAATAAGACTCTGAATACTGGTTAATCTATATTTATATAGCTTAGGTCTAGAACAATTGACTTATTTAAACATCTAGATGTTAAATAATATATGAATAGAGACATTGCATCATTGGAAATTTTAGAGAAAAGAGAGCAGGGTATTCTTTACAATATATTCTTTAAATTATTCATACAGACTTCCATAAATGTTTTTACACGTACAGTGCTTATACTAATTGTAACTTTTAATTTGTCTTTATATTCCACTTTAAGTCAAAGTATGATAAACTTAAAAATAAAGCTGACAAAATTTCACATTTTTAGTTATAAAGACTGAGTAAATTCCTTTATAAAACTACTTAATGAAATGTATTAAAAGCCTTGTGGATAATGAAATATTTAAATATGAATATTTAAATATTGAAAACTTCAAATATTTAAAAACTATAATTTCAAAAATATAACTTGTCTGCATAAAATAATTAGAAAACAAACAATATACAAAACAATTTGCATAAAACATTCACTTTAATTTTATTTCAATTATTGTTGGAGATGAAATAACGGCACAGGAAGGAAACAGGTCATTAAATATCAAAGTAAAACAATAAAATATTATGTAATTGCTAAGTAAAAATTATAAACATTATATTGTATCATGAAAATGTCAGGTAAAACACAATAAAAATATCAGTTAAGATATTACAAGTTTAGGTGTTATATATATATAAGCATGGATAATTATCTAAAGTGAAAACTAAAAAGTTTGAATATTCTTCCATTTATTTTTATTGTAATTATTCCACTTGTACAGCTAAGATAAATAATGAATAAATGCTAAATAATAAGTGTGATTGATAAGATTATAGACAATACGAAGTATGTCAGGTATGATTATATATATCAAATTTTAACTTTGTTTTGCTTAAATTAGTAATCACTTCTTAGTTTAACATATTGTCATATTTTGGGGTTTTTTTCAGATAATATAGAAAAGAAAAACAAGTTAGAGTTGGTAAATTATAAGTAGATGATATGATTTTGGCATTAACAACTCAAATGCTATTTGACATCTTAATTTGAAATAGTGTATTTTTTGGAATCAAAATTTTCACCTTTTATCTCAGAATCTGAATTAATATTTTAGGTATTTTTACAAATTCTTCATACTACTGGGGATGCAGCTCTGTGGTAGAGCAGTTGCCTTGTATGAAATCCTGGGTTCAATCCTTAACAGAGTAAAAAGAAAAAAATTACTTGAATAAAGTAATGATAGTGAGCTTTAGTTCTTTTGTTAGTGTGCTTGTTTAATATTTACTTTGGACTTGTTAATAATAATATTAAGTCTTGTTTGTTAATACTCATATTAACACTATTATTGATTTTATTTTACTTAGATCACTTGCTGAAAATGTGATTTGATTGAATCTAGTATAACTGCAAATTTTATAAAGTATTTAAAGTTGGGGCCTGGGAGATAGCATGGAGGTAAGGCGTTTGCCTTTCATGCAAAAGGTCATCAGTTCGAATCCCGGTGCCCCATATGGTCCCCCGTGCCTGCCAGGAGCAATTTCTGAGCATGGAGCCAGGAGTAACCCCTGAGCACTGCCGTGTGTGACCCAAAAGCCAAAAATAAATAAATAAATAAATAAATAAATAAAATAAAAGTATTTCAAGTTGATTCTTTTGCATTAATCCTCAGAATTTTATCTTTGGCATTGCACAATGTAAAGTTTATGTATGAATGACAACTACTAAAAATGAAAAATGGAGTATATTTTTTCTTCACATATGATTTGGGGGGGATTTTGGGCCACATCCGGTGATGCTCAGGGGATAGTCCTGGCTATGCACTCAGAAATCGCTCCGAGCTTGGGGGACCATATGGGATGCTGGGGGGATCAAACCTTGGTCAGTCCTTGGTCAGCCAAGTGCAAGGCAAACACCTTACTACTGAGTTACCGCTCCGGCCCCTCATATGAATTTTTTTTCAAACTTTATCAATATAGAAAAGAATTATATCCCCTTTAAGTTTACAATTTAATTAGAACATCACTGAATTGTGAAATAAAATTTTCCATAAAAAGTACTGGTGAGGTATAATTTTATAATTAAAATTGTTTATTATGATTAAAGTAGATAATTTAGAATTATAAATACTAAAATCATTTTATTTTTAATGTAAAACAAACTACTGAGGACATTTAAAATCCATTAAGGAACTTCAAAGAAACTCTTGAATAAAACTTATTCTAATTTTTATCACCTGGGACTAAAATCATAACACATGTATTGTAGAATTAGGGCTTTTCAGAAAGATAGCTTGTTTCTTGGCATGTTCAGTTTCAGGAAGGAAATCAATTGCTTTAATCAGAGGCTTTGGTAATTATTTTAATTCAGAAGCTCACAACCTACAGGAAATGAAAAGACAAAACACGATGTCTGTTAAAACAGCCTGTTTTGCTTTGATCTTCAATAAAATTCTATTTGTTACAGCGCTCTGGCCTTCTCAACTTCATTGAATGTGATGGTTCATAATGGACACAGTATGTTGGCAAGCAGAGTTCGGTGAGGAAACTCCACCTCATTCTCTTTACTCCGAATTTCTGTGTTTGACAAGAAGCTCTTCCTTCTAGAGATAAACTGTTGAAACTTTATCTGATAAAACACAGGGTGAAAGCAGTTCTGTTTGATAATGTACTACAAAACATTCAAGTATCCAAGGAAACTTCATTATAAAATCTTGTCTTTAACAGTTCACACCCAACAGTGTTTATCTAACAAGTATCTATGGAATAGCTTTATATATCTAGAGTTTGAGTGCAAGGATAATAATAACAACAAAATATTCATATAATTTATGTGCCAAAAAGATAAAAAAAATTACAACTTCAACACCAGCAACACCGAATTTTATAATTGTATAGGTTTTGGGGGGCTGATTATTTTATTTAATTTATAGATCAAATAAAATATTTTTGTAAAGAGATTTATTGTTTTAGATTTTCCATCTCTTGAGCAATATTTGCAATATTCAGGAATCTGGGTAATTGAAATGGATTAAAAGCACATTAAAACTGACCAGGATGCCAAGGATAGTGAGGTTTTCCTTTCATTTTTTTTAATATAAAATCTTTCTCAGTAACATTAGCCCAAGTTGAAATAGTTAATATTTTTTCTAATTGGTAGTGAATGTAATCTGATCCTCTTCTTGAGGCAAAGTGGCAAAGAAAAATAAAATGGTATTGCTTTATTATTAGAATCCTCCATTTATTATTTAAACCAAGTAAATGCTATCATTGAGTTTACCCATAAAGCTTTTAATTGACTAAAAAGCTTTGATGTAAAAAATGGGAGAATTATGCACATTTCTGAGAATTATTTTTTTTGGTGCCAGCACTGGGTTCAGGGATCCACCGTTAATGGATTGTATGTGGTACCATGGATGGTGTGCAAGCCAACCTCTTGCTAAACCTGAGACCATTGTTTTGCATTTATTACTTGTTTTTTATTCTTTGATCAGTTTGTTTTAGTGGAAATCAAGGGGAAACCTTGATTTTTCTGCTCCTCCCAAATTCAAAGACTATGGCGTTCTGGTATTAAGAGATTGTACAGCTGGTAGTGCGCTTGCCTGCATGGGGAGGACTTGGGTTCTATTCCTGTCACCCTGTAAAGTTTCTAGAGCCCCACTAGAAGGATTCTTAAGCTCAAAGCAAGAAGTAAATCCTGCGTACTATCCGATGTGTCCCCAAAATACAGACAAAACCAACAAAACAAAGTAAGGCATATGGTGTTATTTGTGCATATGGTGCAGCAGCAAAATTTACCTTGCACATGGCAGATCCAGGACAGATCTGGTTCAATCCCTGGAGTCCCATATGATCCTCCTAGCCAGGAGCGATTTCTGAGCTCATAACCAGGAGTACATACCCTGAGCATCACCGGGTGTGGCCCCCAACACCCCCAAAAAACCTTAAGATGCAATGATACATATAAATAATACTTTTATTAAAATAATAAAAATGTCAGCAGACATTTAAAAATGTTAAAATGATTTTCTCTGCTCGTCTACTTTTTATCCTCATTAGTGTGCCGCTGATTAAATAAACAGTATTTAAGTTGAAATCCACTTCTTAAGTACAAATGTCAGTTTCCAGTCTATTTTTTATTAGTTATTTGTTAGTACTTTAATTATTAAATATGTCTTTTTTGGGAGTGGGGTTTGATTTTGGGGCCACACCCAGTGACTCTAACAAGTTACTCCTGCCTATATGCTCAGAAATAACTCCTGGCTTGTGAGGACTATATTGGATGCCGGGATAGAACCAAAGTCCATTTAGGGTCAGTGGCTTGCAAGGCAAAATGCATATCCACAGCACTATCACTCTGGTCCAGGAATATATCTTTTAAGCTTATTTTCATTAAAATTTATGTCAACAGTTCCTAGAGTTAAGATGTGAGAACTATTTTTACTGAGCCAAATAATTAATTTTAGTGGCTATAAAATAATCATAGATTTCCTGATTTTTGACATATTTAATGTATGTTTTAAGATATAATAATAGTTATCAGTAATACCTATATTTAAAAAATGTAATATTTTTTTCCAATTTAACAATAGAACAAAGCTTGTGAATTTCAGCAAGCAATTATTGTATCTTGCAATGAGGTCATTAAATCATTGTCAAAAGGATTACTCAGCTATTTGTTTCTAGATGTTCTTCATTTATTTGCTTTATTTCTGAAGAATAGGTGGATTTGAATCGACATTGAATTCTAAATTTGTGTGTTCCATTGGAATGACAATACTGAAAAATTTGCGGCTGCATGAGAGACTATAGGTCTAGGAATCCCAAGCTTTATGCGCCTTTCAATGCCATGGTTTTGACTGTCAAGCCTTTATGAAGTATAATGAAAAAGAGGGTGCTTGCACTTACTCTAAAAATGCTGTGGTAATGTCAGCCCAAATACTGGAATTTATGGAGTTTTGGCTGGCTTGGTGTCACTGCAGAGATCAATGGTTAGTTGATAAAGCAGGGCAAAAGCAAAGTTGTGAATGGCGGGTACAGCTAGCTCAGAAATCCACAGTTTGCTCCACTGATCCGGTCCCAGCATCTATTTTTAAAGGGGTAGAATTTGCTTTTATAAAGACTTAAAAATCGTAATGTATCAAAAATTTATTAAATCGCCATGAGGGTGCCGGAGTGACAGCGCAGTGGTAGGGAGCTTAGTTTGATTCCCAAGCCAGGAGCCATTTCTGAGCGCATAGCCAGGAGTAGCCCCTGAATGTCACCAAGTGTGGTCCAAAAACAAAAAAAAAAAAAAAAAAAAAAAAAAAAAAAAAAAAAAAAAAAAAAGAAAAAAAAAAAGAAAAAGAAAAGTCAGTGAGATAGATATTTAAAATTTCCCAAGGATATAGCTATTTAGTTCTTGATTTTGTCAACATAATTAACATATCTGACGTTTGCCTAATAAAACCGATTTATGATCATATATAGCAAAGAATTTTGAAAAATCCAAGATAGAAAAAGTTAAAACAGATATAAATTTTTTTTATTTTGAGAAAAAAGATGCAAAGAAAGAGGACAAAGTAAAGTTACAGTGGAAGGACAATCACCCATAAATAGAATTCACATAAGTCCCCTTGCTGATGTCTTAACATTGAATTTTCAGTCAAAGAATATTAAGAAAAATAAAACAGAACCCATGCATAATTACTTTGTCCCTCAGTCCCCAGATTGTGATACATATTTCCTAGCAGCATATAAAGTATTCTAAAGCCATAGAACTTTATATATCTTCTTGAATATCGAAGGCATAGTATTCTTTACATTTCCATGTATGTGCATATTAGTTTAAGTTAGCCTCAAAAG